>JAKRZT010006963.1:0-20441 GCA_029582215.1 Solanum sparsipilum
AAAAAGAAGATTTTATTAATCAAAGTATATTATATTCTACCATTTGGGACAAACTTGAAAAATTCCAATTGTCTGAAAATATGCGAGCAAAAACAGACCCTTCTTTTTGTGATTACTTGATAAAAATTGGAAACGGACAAGAGAAAGTCAATCTTAACAATAAAATTGAACTTCCAGCTTGTTTGATTGTTCCTTTCACAACTGAAGAAGAATCTTTAGATGCATTATTCACTATGACATTTCCGAATTTACACACATCCTGCTCTAATTCTTCTTCTGTAGATTCACGTGTCATCCTAACAACGAAGAATGATTTTGTAAATGAAATCAATGATATGCTTATTGCAAAGTTTCCAGAGAAAGCAACTACATTTGTTGCCATTGACGAAACCATTGAGTGTAACGATCAAACTCAATATAAAGATCTGTTACACAGTTTGAATCCTGCTGGTTTGCCTCCTTATAAATTAACCTTGAAAGAAAATTGTCCCATCATATTACTGCGACATTTGAATCCATATGAAGGTTTATGTAATGGTACACGATTAATATGTTGCAATATTAAAACACATATTATTAGTGCTAAAATAGAAACAGGTGATTTTAAAAATAGACATGTATTTATTCCAAGAATACCATTATTATCATTGTCAGCTGATGAAAGATTACCAGTTCCATTCAAACGAACACAATTTCCAATTAAACTATGTTATGCTATGACTGACTATAAATAAGGCACAGGGTCAAACACTTGATTTTGTTGGAATTAACTTACGAGAACCTGTCTTTTTGCACGACCAACTTTATGTTGCCTTATCAAGAGCAAAATGTTCGAACTCCGTTAAAGTACTCATTTGTCCGCCCACACCAGCTAACTGTGACGATCATTGTATAGACAATATTGTTTATGACGAAATCATCCAAAGAGCATCCTTCTACATTCAACCTACAATATTGGCTCCAACTATCCTGCAACTAACTTCACGGTAAGTAAATTTCACTTTCACTATCTTCCTTTCTCTATACCTTTAGACTAGAATCTAAATATAATCCTATTTTTGAAATGCTAAACAACCAATCATAATACTCATTCCGTCCTGCTTTATTTGTTACCTTTCGAATTTTGAGATTTAAACATGTCTATATTTGTATAATAACTTCTTTTACTAACCACAAGTGCATCAGTTTGGTGTTACTTTCTACTTTACAACATTCAATTTACACCAGAGAACTAGGCCAGCGAGAGGCGAGCGAAATGGGAAGGGAGGCGAGCGAGATAGTCCTGTATCCTAGATACATGCGAACCACACTAGGTACACACTAGATACATGTATATGTATCTAACTGGTGTGATTCACATGAATCTGGGGTACCTAATATATAGGAGACCGGCGAGCGAGATGGAAGGGTGGCGGGAGAGATTTTTCTATGAATCCTAGATCGATACATGCAAATTCACTTTGATACAGTGTATCTAGCACTAATTACGCTTAGTTTTGATCGCATGTATCTCGAAAAAAACATTGTATTTGAACATATCTAAACGTATTCAGATGCACCAATATCTGATAGAATTCGTAATATTACAAATTAGAATGTGTCTAAGTAATTAATTCCTAAATTAGTGAAATTTAATTTTTCAAAAATTAATACATATAAAATAAAGATAATAGGAAGTAATAACTAGTCAAATAAGGAACAAAATTTCCATTCTAACATGTCAATTGTGCGTGGAAGAAGGGCAATTTGAAAACTTATGAGAGGGATCAATGTGCATAGAAACAAATCCAGAGCCGAAAGGGTAACATAATTGTCGAAAATTTCAAAAAGGCAACAAAATTATTAATTATAGAATCAAAAGGGAAACTTTTTTTTATGCCATTTAAATCAAGGCAGTAGCCGCAAGGCACGGAATTCATCAACGTGAGCACGCATGGCCCAAACAGGGACAATTGATAAAGTTGTAGAGAAGACTTGTTGACTTAATCAATATATACAATTTAAAAGGAAAAAAAAATATCTACATGCATCTTCTTGATAGCTATAAATACCTATTGCTTAGCCTAGTGAAAAATATAAGCAAATACTTTTCACTTGCTGGTCTAAAACATTACACACCATGAAAGTGTTATTAATAACACTATGGGTTTTCTTGTTTTTTTATCTTGACAAATACCAAGTTGTTGTTTGTGTAGGTATTTGTAAAGATAATGAGCAACGAGCGTTGGAGATCTTGAAGAAAGAAGTAGATGATTGATGAGTCCACAAATTGGACTCATTTAGGGCTTTATTTTGATAGAAATAGCGTCCTTGAATGCTTATTTTGTCTCAATATCAGATGAAAACTCTTAAGTTTCAGGTATTTGAAGTTTTAGCAGAAGCATGGACGCTTAGGCGCAAAAAGGAACAAAAAGGCTAAAAAGAACAAAGAAGTTGAAGCCTAAGCTCCACCAAGCACACTTGGCGAGTCGCCAAAGGGACAGATGCCGCCCTTTGTTCCCGTACGCGAATCCCTGAAGGAAGAGGATCAAAACGGCGATGAAAGGAGCAGTTGACGCTTCGCTGAATAGTTTTGCGAAGCAATATTATACCGCCCAATGGTCCAGAACGTGAATATGTTGAAGGCAAGCACGAAACGATGATGAGACAGAAGAAGGGCGAGTTGCCGAGTCATTCGGCGAACTCGACTAACATAGCCGAGCTATCTGCCAGCACTAATTTCTGATGGCTATAAGTACTAAACTCTATATTAATTTTAACAGAGGAACGATTATTATTAATTTTTAGAATAGAATAGTACGTTTTTGGATATTTTCTCTCAAGTTTGGAGAGGGTTTTTGGGAGACTTAAAGAAAGAAGGATTTCATCTTCCCCAAGTTGGAAGTGAGTCTTCTCCATTCTTCTTTCTTTGCTTAAATAAAGGTTTAATTTCTTATACCCATTTGATTTTAGTAACATTTTAGGTGTATTTTGTTATTTCTTGATGTGTGGCTAAAAACCCCCATTCTTGGGGTGTGATTTAACAAATATGTGTTGATATTATTGTTGGGTCTTGCTTGCATGTATTTTAATGGTGATTTCACCTAGTGATTGTGGTTTAATCTAATGGGTTTGTAGTTGCAAATACAAAACCACCCATGTGTTTTCGGCTTGCCCGAGAGGGAGGTCGCGAAACCAAGACCACTAGACTGATGGCCTACGGAGTGGGTTGGCATGAGGCTCAGCCCGAGAGGGCGAGCCCTAGTCCCATATCCTAACACTCAGCTCGAGAGAGCGAGTGGGGTAAGGCATAGGCTAGTCTTCATGCGGCAAATGGGTGTCCGAGAGGAATCCATTTGAAATGGGGTAAGTTGCCCGAGAGGGAACTTATTTCCCTCTAAAGCTTAGCCTAGTCACTATTATCTTGCAAATTTCCTATCAAAAGCATGTACCCAACGATTTATCTCAACTTGTATTGCGGTCACACCCCAATAACTTTTTCCCATACTTGATTTTCTTGTTAATTTTTACTATTTTTAATGTACTTGTGACAAAACCCCCATTTGATATTTGACACTTTTGTGTCACCCCCTTTAATTTACTATGTTTTTGTTCGTTAATATCTTTAGCTACGACTAGTTAGAGCTAAATTTTATTTTTCTATTAATTCTCAAAACCACTCCCTTAGGACGACCCCAACCCTTGCTTGGGTTATTATACTATTGTACGATCATATACACTTGAATTGGAAGTTGTGTCATTGATTACGACAAACATCAAAATGGCGCCGTAGCCGGGGACTGGTGTTATTTGAAATTTTTTGGATTAATAGAGTTTTTGTTCTTATTAGTGGTAGTTTACTAATTTAATTTTTAGTTTTGTTATTTGTTTGAATCTAAACAGGGGAAGCAAGCATGGCGAGAAATGTTCGAAAGCTAATGGAGTTTCCTCCATTAGAGGTAATGATGTATCGGGATCGTATCCTAACCTTCAAGCAGTTGGAGGATGAGCGGCCCCATGAGACATGTGCAAGATTCAATGAACTGTTAACTCAATGCCCCACTTATGGAATTCCCGGTACGATCCTCCTCGATTGCTTCTATCGAAGTCTGGGCCCCAGAAACAAGATGTTGGTTGACCAACTCCTTCATGGCGGGACATTAAAGCAGCCATATATAATAACAGTTCAACTGCTTGACAATATGACTAAAATGAACCAAGAGATTGAAAAAGATTTCTTGATGACCGCACTAATGACTCAAATGGATGAGTTAAAAAGAAACGTGGTGAAGGTCGAAGCTCATTGCAAAAGGAAGGATAAATACATTCCCCCTCATAATAGAAGAAACAATGAGAACAAGGAGATCAAATGCATCGAGGAAATGCTTTCAAAAATTATTTACAAAATGACCGAGAAAGATAAAGGGCTGGAGGAATTGAAAGAAGAAGTTGAAGGAATGAAACGAATTATTTGGTCTCATTCGAAAGTTGTCCAATTGCTCGAGGACCTGATGAGTCATGTATGGCCTCAGCTCCATCCGCAGAGAAACCGGGGGTGGCCTAATGAGGACATGGCCAACCCCAACAACAGAACTTGAGCAATGACTTGCGTCGTGCGACGACGGTAAATAAGACGCTTCTTGGGAGGCAACCCAAGGTTGTAAATGACTAGGTTTTTGCTTTTAGGAATAATGGTGCGTTGATGTTATATTTTAAAGCGAAGGAATTGCAGAAAAGTGAAGATTGGCGAGCAGAAGTCTATTCCGCAAACAGCCAAGTAGGTTAGCGACCCCGACTGGATTCGTCGTTTGGCTCAATGCAAGTGTTATACAGAGCCTGTAAAACTTGACGAACTTGAAAAGTAGTCGGCGTATCGCCAACCTGTATGGCAATGTCGACTCATTCTGCCAACCTGATCCCCAAGAAACTGATGTTTACAGAAATGGAGGGGTAAATGACCACTCAACGAATCGCCGAGTAGGTTGGCGAGTGCAACTAACGTCGCCAAATAGACACAAATCGAACAACATATATGGCCAACAGTCACATTTCTTCATTCTTTCTCACTTTCAAACTCCATAACTTCGCACCAAGGTAGTAATCTACATTTTCTCACTTTAAATTAATATTCTAGACGCGGATTAGCACTTGGAACTCGGATTTTTGTTGCCGCCTAGATTTACAATTATGTTTACTCAGCAACAAAATGTTAGTTTCTAAAAACCCCATGTTCGCTTTTGAAGAACTTCGAACTCATCTACAATCTAGGTATCCATTAATTCGTGTTAAATCTCTCTGATATGAGTAGAAGTTTCGAATGCCTGCTTCGGATTTGTAAATTGGAGCCTAACTGTTTTACTGTTTGAATTCCTTTTCCACTGTGCCTACCTTGATACTAAATATGGTGAATTGTGCATAATGGGTGTTGACCATGAGTGGGTGATATGGGTCTAGGCTAAATTTCATTAATGCATAGCTTAGTTTTGTTTTAGGGTTTGTATGATCGATTTTTAGAAATGGGTTAAATTTTGGCACATTAGGTCATTCAGCGAGCCAGACCGAGCTTACCAAATCACTTGGCAGTTTGCCTACTAACCCTAGATCACACTTAGTTTCAGATCTTAAGTGTTGTGGGGTCTGTGATTTTCAGCGGACAAACCCATACTCGCCAAATAGGGTTGGCGATTCGCCGATTAGATCAACGAGTCTGCCTGCAATTTTGTGTTACAGTGTAATTACTAACTATTCTCTCTAACGTTTTGTAGTTATGGCCAAACAACCGATCAGAGGAAAGGAGAAAGGAATTGTAATCAGTGAAAGTGCGCCTCCACCCAGAGGCAAGGCCACCAAAACTTCAAAAGGTAAAGGGAAGGGCAAAGCCCTCGAATTATCCGACACAAGCTCTGACAGCACAAGCTTCTACACCACCGAGCCACCCACATATAACAATGAGAGTGCAGAGTTTGACGAAGATTACCAAACAGAGGCAAGGAGGGCTGAGTTGCGATCCAAAAGGATATATGATCCATATCGGATCAGAGATAGTTAGTCCAACACTCCAACTCCTCCAGCTCTAGGACAGTGAGACTATCAACACAGTTGACTACGTGGTTGTTAGAGGAAGGAAGGTAGCATGTGACAGTGAGACTATCAACACAACTTTGGGTATGTCTGATAAGATTAATGACCAATACCAGCACTTAATTAGGACACAGAAGATGGATGCAATGAAAAAATGGTTAGCTCCTCTAGTCTAAGATGATAATGCTCCGACATGGTTAGCAGAAGGAGCTCCAATTGAGAAGAAAAAACTGAACATAGCTGCACGATACTGGTTCGGATTCATCAGCAGCACAGTTATGTTATCAAATAATGAATCAATCCTTCGTCAAGTAAGGCAGCTTGTCTTGGATGCATCATGGAGAGAACCAGGATAAATCTCGGGAAGATCATTTTTTTGAGATCCATAAGCGTGCCAAACAGAGCCACACATCTCTCCATTTCCCGGTAGTAATCACTGAATTATGCAAAAGAGTTAGAGTGCCTAGAGATGCAACGAACAACGTGGAATTGGCTGCCACCGCCTCCACCAGTATCCAAAAGATCGAAGATGAATATCTTAAGGACCAAGCAGAAAAGAAACAGAAGGAAGTTGTGGCCACTAGATCCACTACAAGAAAACTGCTTTTTAGAGACCAATATTTAGCGACCTAGTGAAAATCTAGTCCTTGAAAGACTACTTCTAGGGATGAGAATTTTTTCTAGTCACTAATCTCTATTTTTAATTTTTTACTTGCAAACAATATTAAAGTCCCGTCTCTAATAATCTATGTTCAGCCGAAATAAAAAGGTCAATGCTAATTAACACCCTCCTCTTTCTAAAACCCCAAATGAAACCCCATCTTCTCTGTCGAGTAAAATCCCTAACAATTGACTCTTAAAAATTTCTCAGATGTCACTCAAAGTCGGTAAATTATGAAGTGGCTGGACATTTACAAACCGGATCTGTAGCGTCGTCTATCGAAACAGGTTCATTGATTTTCTTTGCTTTTTGTTGGGTTTTGATCTAAAAAATTCTCTTTTTCGTCTTATTGAATCTTGTCTGTTGAGAATGAGAGTGTTCTATATTGATTATTCTAAATACTGATAGTTTTGAAGTGACGCCTAAAATTTGGTGTATCGGGTTTGATGCAAGGATGGTAGCTAGGGTTGGTGTGAGCAACAATATTCTGGAAAAGTATTTTCTGTTCTGATATGTCCTTTCGAATCTAAGTATGAATACTCTTGTTATTGTGATTATTAGCGAGCATCCTCAAAACTTGAAAACTAGTAGATTGTCTGGTTTATTAATCAAGAATAAAAAAAGAACAAAAAAAGAAGATCTTTCCAGTTAATCTTTATTTCATGATATATCAAGGAAAAGAGTGAGTGATATTACATAGCTACTAGTAGGATATAGATTCATTAATTGTTGAGTTTTAGATGTTATGTTTCTTTCGGCATTTTTAGTTTTTAATGTGTGCTCTATTAGTCTCATATACAACTAGTTTGGGTATTTCATGACAACAATTAATTAAATTTAGAATAAAAAGGATTTACAAGAACAAACATATCTAATCGTGCTACTTGAATCAAGCAACAGTAAATTAATTTTGAACTTAAACTTCTAGGAGGGAAACAGTTTTATGGAATTTATAGCTGAATTTAACATGAAAGTGTCATGTAATTTGCAGGTAATTTCGTTATCTCCATGTTTCTTAATATTAGAAGGTAAGGCCAGGCTTACTTACTAATTGTATTTTTGATTCTGAGGATATCGTTTGATTCAAAAATAAGTAATTGTGTGGTCTTTTTGGTCCTCTGCTTTTATTTGTGTAATTTTTCAATATCTAGCTCTCAAAATTGTTGATTATAAGGTTAACAAAAGCTTTACTCTTTTATGTAATTTAGATTCTTGAAGCGGTAAATGAAGAAATCTCTACTTGAATTGCTTAGCTGAGACTAGTCACTATCACATGCCTTGAATTTGTGGTTTAGTAAGTTGTTGAATCAGTAAATGCTAGCTTATATTTTGTGTTGAGTACGAACTTATTGTTAAGCTCCAAGATGTACCTGATTACTTGATGATTGTGAAAATTATTCGTTGACACTTGAACAATGGTTTCAAAATATGAATAGGTTATTTATATAAATCTGTATTTGAGAATATGTGATGGACCATATATGAAAATGGCATCCATTGAAAGGGAATGAAGCATTTGATAAAGTGGAGTAGATAGTCTACATTCATATACATTCATTTCTGGATATAGTGAAAATCAGTACTTGAGTTGAATGCATTTTAAATCAGTTCTCATAAAAATATTATACAAAATGTTCAGCCTTTCTCAGATTCAAACAAGGGATCTAAATGTTGAAGAAACAGAGAGGTATACAACTCAAATACAAGTGATACACTTGATTGTAGAAGACCAGTATGTTAGCCATTTCCCTTTATTAATTGGTGAAGTGGAGAGGTGTTGGATAATTTCAAATTAAACTTTCATATTAAGTGAACAGGTTGAGTTAGCAATGAAGAGATGGATTACGTTAAACTATTTTTCATCTTGTCTTTCATTTTTTAGTTCTCTATGTTGTTTAGTCTTTCTACTTCTAAGTAGAATTTTAGTAGCAAAAGTCATGGTACAAGAGCCTTATCCAGAAACAACTAACAGATAATCATAATCTATCTGTGACACCATATGAAACACTTGCAACCTGAAACCTCTTTAGGGTAGTCATGCATTCATTCTTTTATCCCATTCATATAAATTAACCCTCTTAATTAACTAATCAAGGAAATTTTTTATTTAAGTTTTACCATTGCATGATTCTTTTTGTTGAGATACCTTTACTCTGTGATATTGATAATACTCAAGTAAATTTTCTATGTCAGTGTGTTAACATGGCTGAATATTTGATACTTCAAGTTTTTTTCCTTTCATATTTGAATTCAATTTTAGTTAAGAGAATAACAAAAATAGAAAGAGTTTTTCAATTGTATCCAATCCTTAATGTTCATATGCATTTTAAGGAAAAATGTTCTATCATCTAATTCATCTTACTGTGCTACAGTTTGCAGTATACTTAGTTATAGTTTGAGCAATGACTTGGTAAATTTATACTCACATATGTTAGCTCATTTATTAGCTCTTTGTCTGACAACTCATTAAGTTTTTTTCCTTTATAATAGACTTAATTACTCTCGAAGTGTAAATCTAATTGACATGCCTTTATCTTTTTCTAATTGATTAATTTATCATAGACGTGATCAACAGAACTGCTTAAAGAATCTTTTCTGCATCTATTCAAGACATTGATTATGAAAGATGATTTAAAATTTTCATGTTGAGCATGGAGCTGATATAGTGCCGCTCATAGCTAACTGGGTGAGTACTTAAATTACTCTTTGATATGAACTTGCAAATAATATTTAATGAAGTTTCTACTAAATTAATGTATCATATATCATTTGCAGGTATTGAAGTTTTTAGTTGAGCAAGTCAAGATACAAATTGTCAAGTTTCTCATAATTATTTTTAGTGTTAGGTGAATAATTTTTATATTTTACTATGGAAGTTAGATTTCTTGAAGGGTGGTGTAAAAAATATTATGACTATACTGTGTAATATAGTTCTGCTGCTGGAATTTTGATCCAAAATTATTCAGATGTGTTTAATTTTCTATTAGAAAATTTATACCATTGCAGATTTTCGGGAATGGAAAGGATTAGGACTAAATGATAGTCCCATAAATCATATTATGTGACCAAATTCTGTTGTCAATTGCAGAATTTAAGGACCATAAAATTGGTCGCTAATGAATGATAGGGACCAGAAATAACTCCTTACAATGCTATGAGATCGTGGAATAGCGACCAGAAATTTGGTCTCTAAAAGCATTTCAGGGACTAGTTTATTTCATATCCCTAAAGGTTTTTAGGGACCAGTTATAAAGTCTCGTCGTTGTTGACTTATAACGAAAGAGCCAATAGGGACGGTATGCGACCAGATATTTCTGGTCTCTAAAGGGTTTTAGGGACCAGAAACAGACCTTTAGGGACCATATTTCCCTTCGCTAATAGCCATTTTTTTTGTAGTGATGGCAAGGTATAGGATGGCCCGGGCAGCATGGGGCTAGTAACGCTGCATCATCACTATAGTTCTTAAGTGATGGTTGTTAGTTAGAGAAACTCCCACAACAGTATTTGCATAGTTTTTCAAGGGGTTCTGTTTAGTATGAATGGGGGGTATGGGACTTCATTCATGCATTGCACAAGTAGACTTTGAGAAGGAGCATGGTATGTCTTTTATGATATTATGATTATGAGTTAACATCCTGTTTTAAACAGTTTTCCTTTTTCTTATATTGCACTTGTTTTAAATTGTTTTATATTGAAATGAGTTCAGTTATATTGAGTTGAGTTGAGCCAGGTAAGTTCTTCGGTTTCTTTCAAATTCTTTTCAAGCTTATGTTATGCTTTAGAATTCCCCTTACATGCTCGTACATTCCACGTACTGAGCCATTTGTCTTGTATCTTCTTATGATGCAGACACATGTATTCAGGAGCATCAACAGGAGCTTCGTTGATACATCCAAGAGTTAGAGTTAGCTATGGTGAGCCTCCTTATTTCTGGAGGATTTCATTTACTTTTCAGCTTAGTCAAGATGTAGTAGGTCTTGTCCCGACTTTCATCTTTATCAATTAGAGGCTTCATAGATCGTCAGTATAGTTGAGAAGTATGCATTATTCATTTTACTAAATGTTTTAAAGACTTACGTTGCCTATTTTATGGCGAGTTGAATATTATTTTTATATTCAAAGTTGTTCATTTGAGTTAAAGTTTTGAAAAGTTGAGTTTATTGAATTTTATTCAGTTTTTAAGCTTTGTATGCTTGAGTTAGTCTTTCGCTTGAAGTCAGCCAGGATTAAGGTTTGCTTGGGGACCAACAATGGTTCTCGAATGCCGACCACGTCCAGGGTGTAGGCTCGGGTTGTGACAGTGGCAACCGATCCATTCAACACACCACAATCACAATCACAAGTATATTCTCAAGATCATACAATTAAGTGGTGATTTCATGGTAACCATCATTCATCTATCTCAGTTACAACAAGTGTGATCAATAATGTAACATTCATATATAAGCATGCATCATAATAAAACAAGAACAAACATACATCACACAATCATAGAATCACAACCATCACTTACCTCGAAACAAGCTTTGAACCCTAAGAAACTTGATCCTTCCCTTTTCGGATTCGTTCCGCTTGTTCTTGGTCTACAAACAATCAATATAACACGGGAATCAATAAACAATCACTAATTACCTGAATTACTAACAATTCTAATAACCCTAGATCATATCCATGATCCCAATTATCCCAATTAGGATTGTTCCCACCATAAATTTTAGATCAAAACCCTCCCCCGTCGATATTTACCCATTAGATTACGTTCTACGGATCGAAAAATGGATTCGGGCAGTTAAAAGCTTACCTTTTGCCTCAAGAATGGTGGAAAACTGTCAAGAGTCGCCTGGGGTTTGTTCCTTAGATCTAAAAATCAAAAAGTGCAGAATAAAATCGTTTAGGGGTTTATTTACTACTTTAAGTCGCGTTTGGCCCACCACATCGTCCCTCACCCCGCTACAGCGGCCTCGCCAGAGCGACAAAACCCAGCGCCAAAGCTGCTTGCACGAAACAGTGAGCTATTTTAATAATTCCAAGAGCCCTATTTCACAATACACCTCTAACCAACAACACTAAAAAAATCTCTTTCATGCTAAGATCGACCCTGGGAGTTTTACTCGCCCGAATTTAATTCTTTAAAGTCGTACGAATTCCTTAATGACTTATCTAACTACTCATGTAATCAAAATTATAATTAAATCACCCGATTCCTTCCATATTTCCCTACACCTCGACGACTCCGATTTCGTCCAAATCTGAACTAGGTTGGAAAATTCAAAGTTACTACAAAAAAGCTCTCCGACCCAAAAAATTTCTCCGTTGGCTTTTCTATAACGACGGAACTTGGTCGTTACAATAGATACCAATTTACCCATCACTCGTCCCCGAGTGACAAACTTAGGAAAAATAGGCGAAGGAATGAATGAAGTAGTACCTGAATCGACGAACAATTGGGGATACTTGTCTCGCATGTCCCTTTCGGTGTCCCAAGCGTAGCTTCCTTAACTGGACGATGCTTCCATTGAAACTCACGGACTTAATCTCTTCGGTCCTCAACATGCGCATATCATGATTAAGAATTGCAATCGGTTTATTCTCATATTGGAGGCCTTTGTCTAACACAATTGAGTCTCATTTAATGATGTAATCCCGTCACCATGATATCTCTTCAACATGGACACATGAAATTCCGGATGAACACCCAATAGATTAGGAGGTAAAGCCAATCTATATGCTACCGGTCCCACACATTCAAGAACCTCAAAGGGACTAATGTATCGCGGACTTAGCTTACCTTTCTTGCCGAATCTCATCACCCCTTTCATGAGTGATACCTTAAGAAGAACATTTTCACCGGTTTGAAATGCCATGTAGCTTACCTTATGATCTGCATACTTCTTTTGTCTACTATGGGCTGCTAAAAGCTTAGTTTGAATACTCATCACCTTATCTTGAGATTCCTTCACTAAATTAACCCCTAAAGAGTTCACATCTCCAACCTCAAACCAACCTATGGGTGATCTACATCCTCTCCCATAAGTGCCTCAAATTGTGCCATATCTATGCCGGAGTAATAACTATTATTATAAGAGAATTCACACAAAGGTAAGAACTTATTCCAATGCCCTCCAAAATCAATCACACATGCCCTCATATCCTCTCTGACTGCTCGTCTATCTGTGGATGGAAGGTTGTACTAAAAGTGAGTTGTGTGCCCAATTCATCATGTAACTCCCTCTAAAACTTGGATGTGAATTGGGTACCGCGGTCTGAGATGACAGAAAAGGGCACCCCATGCAACCTCACTATATCTTTCACATACACCTTAGCCAATTGTTCAGCATTATAATCTATTCTTACCGGAATAAAATGGGCGGACTTAGTCAATCTATCAACCACTACCCAAATAGAATCAAACTTTCCCAAAGTCTTGGGAAGACCAACCACAAAATCCATGGCTATCCTTCTCACTCCCATTCTGGAATTGGCATTCTTTGAAGCAAACCTGCAGGCCTTTGATGTTCATACTTCATTTGTTGACAATTCTGACATTTAGCCACAAACTCCGCTGTTTCCTTCTTCATGCCTAGCCACCAATAAATTCACTTCAAATCTTGATACATCTTGGTCACACCCGGATGAATAGAATATCGCGACCCATGAGACTTTATCAATAACTTTTGAATCAAATCATCAACTCGGGAAACCCAAATTCTTCCTTTGAAACTAAGTACTCCTTCCGCATCAAGATTGGTCTCTTGTACCTTACTAATCACAGTTTTTTTTCTAAGCTCCTCCAAATTTTCATCTTCAAATTATTTGGCCTTGATCTCCTCAATGAACGTGACCCTCACTTCAATACTAGCTAATACCCCACCTCTTTCTGAGATGCCCAATTGCATGAATTTAGACTCCAAGGTCTGAATTTCCTTAGCCAAAGGCCGCTTGGTTACACTCAAGCAAGCTAAACTACCCATACTCACCGTTTTTCGACTCAAAGCGTCTGCCACCACATTTGCCTTTCCCGGATGGTATTGAGTGGTGACATCATAATCTTTAAGTAACTTCATCCACTTTTGTTGTCTCAAATTCAGATCTTTTTGAGTGAACACATGCTGCAAACTACGATGATCAATAAACACTTCACACTTGACACCATACAGATAATGTCGCCAGATCTTAAGAGCAAACACTACCGCTGCCAACTCCAAATCGTGTGTTGAGTAATTTCTCTCATGCATTTTCAATTGACGGATGCATAAGCTATAACATTCTTATCCTGCATCAACACAACACCAAAACCAGAATGTGAAGCATCACAATAAACAATAAAATATTTACCTTCTACTGGCAATGCTAGGATAGGTGCAGTGGTCAAAAGAGTCTTGAGCTTTTGAAAGCTCTCCTCACATTTTTCTGTCCATTCAAATGGTATTTCTTTTTTGTTCAAATCAGTCAAGTGGGTGGCAATAGAAGCAAAGTTCTTCACAAATCGACAATAATAGCTAGCGAGCCCCACAAAACTCCTAACTTCAGTCACAGAACTTGGTCGAACCCAATTCTTAACCGTCTCAATCTTTTGAGAATCTACCATTACCTTTTCTTTTAAAACTACGTGTCCCAAAAATGCCACAGAAGTCAACCAAATTCACACTGAGAAAATTTCGCATATAACTTTTCCTTCCCAAGAATACCCAAAGCAATACGAAGATGGTCGGCATGCTCTTCCTCACTTTTCGAATAGACCAAAATATCATCAATAAAGACTATGACTAAAGAATCAAGAAACGGCTTGAACACCCCATTCACTAAACTCATAAAAGTTGCAGGCGCATTAGTTAAACCAAAAGACATAACCAAAAACTCATAGTGCCCATATCGGGTTCTAAACGCCGTCTTGGGCACATTCTCATGCCTAATTTTCAACTGATGGTAGCCAGACCATAGATGAATCTTAAGATAAAATTGGTGCACTTTGCAATTGGTAAAAAAGATCATCTATTCGAGGCAAAGGGTACTTGTTTCGAATAGTGACCCTATTCAATTGTCTGTAATCTATACACATTCTCATACTCCCATCTTTTTTCTTAACAAACAACACTGGGGCTCCCCAAGGGGAAGCACTAGGATGAATAAATCCCTTATCAAGAAGCTCTTGGATTTGAGCCTTAAGCTCTCTCAATTTTGCTGGAGCTATGCAATATGGAGGGATAGAAATGGGGCGCGTACCGAGCTCTAAATCAATGCAGAAATCTATATCTCTATCCGGAGGCATACCAGACAACTCATTAGGAAACACTTCTCTAAATTCTGACATCACAGGAATAGACTCAATAGATGGAGTCTCAACCTCAACATCCCTAACATGAACCAAATAAGTCAAACAACCCTGCTCTACCAATTTTCTAGCCCGAATGGAGGATATGATCTTAGCTTGCTTAGGCTTGTACACCCATTCCCACTCTAATTTTTTCCTTCCCGAAATTTCTAGAGTTACAGACTTAGTAAGACAATTAAGCACAACATAATATGGGGACAACCAAGTCATGCCTAAGATTAATCAAAATCAGTCATTTCTGAAATCACCAAATCAGTCCAAGTCTAAAAACCTATAAACAAAATAGGACAAGCATGATAGACAAGGGTGACTATGATTGACTCTTCAACTGGGGTAGAAACATAGATATGGGCATCAAGTATATCACAAATCATATCAAACTTTGAGGCAAATCTCACGGATACATATGAATAAGTAGAACCTGGATCAAATATCACCTTAGCCATCCAATCACAAACAAGAATAGTACATGTGATCACCGCGTCAGATGCCTCTCCCTCATTCTTGCCCGGAAAGGGATAGAACTGAGCCTATCATCGTGATGAGCCATTTCTCTGCCTGGTAGCACGTTACCTCTGCCTGCATTACCATTTCCTCTACCTACACGGCCTCACTGATTACCTCCTCGCCCACCTTGTGGGTGTCCTCTACCATTATTACCATTCCCCGCGGGTACCACTGCTCTAGACTGTTGCTGCGCGGAATCTAACACACGTGGGTAGGGACAATCTCTCCTCATAAGCCCAGACTCTCCACAATTGTAACATATACGATCAAAAGATAGCCTGCTGCCCCTGAAAGTGCGACTCCCTGGCTATCCTGAATCAAATTATGAGGTAGAGTTCCTAAGTAGTTACCTGTAAAGGCGGGCATATCAGACTGAATTGGCTTGGCTGCAAGCGTTGGTCTTCCGGGACCCCTGGAGTAAGAACCTTGAAAGTTACCCGAGTTCTTGGCCCTTTTGCCATTGCCTTAGCCTGACCGTCTCGCCTCAAGTCCCCTCCACCTTCTAAACATAGTCTGTTATCTCATTGAAGCTCCTCCCTGCAGAAGTCATATGAATAGATAACACTTGCAATTCAGAATTTAGTCCTCTAATAAATAATCGATTCTTTCTTCCTCAGTAGTCACCAATTGAGTAGCATATCTAGACAAAATATGGAACTTGGCCTCATAAGCAGCCACAGTCATACCACATTGCTCCAAAGCCATGAACTCATCCTTTTTGCGATCCCTCAAAGTCCTAGGCACATATTTCTCCAAAAATAGAGCATGAAATTGGGTCCAACTAAGTAGAGGTAAAGTAGAAGATTTGCATTCTATATAAGCTCTCCACTACTGCTTACTCTCACCTTAAAGTTGAAAGGACACAAACTCAACCTCATGTTGATGGACAATTCCCAACTTATGAAGTCTCTCATAGCAATCTATGATGAACTCATAAGCATCCTCATTCAAGAAAGCATCGTTACCTCCCATTCCACCCATCTTGGGCGCAGTGCTAGCAATAGGGGGATTAGTAGGAGCTTGAGTTGCTTGAACAAAAGGAAGCACTCCAGGACCAACCAACCCTTTCAAGAATGACATGATTTATCGAGCTAACACTAGGTCTATGAGAGGAACATCGGTAGTCTCAGCTTGCACCTTTTCCTCTTGTCCCACATCCTCAACATTCTCAACACCAACATTCTCTTCTATCTCTTCATGATGCGTAAGAGGGTTCTCATTCACATGAGCATTCTCAACAGGAGCTCCATTCCCATCAGGCACTACTCTTCCACAACCTCTACCCTAGCTCTTCCTCTACCCCTGCCTCGATTGTGACCTTTCGCTGCAGATTCCTCAGTTGGAGCATTGACGGGATCTACGGACTGACACCGTTGAATCTAGTATTAACCATCTGCGGACAAAAAAGTGAATAAGGTTAGATACCAATTTGAATCGCCAGATACCAATTGGAATCAAGTCATAGCACGAAAGGAGACAAGAGAAAATAGAGAGATTTCCTAAAGTCCTATAGCCTCTCGAAGAAAAGTAAAGGCATCCCCGTATTGTTCCACAAGACTCTACTAGACTCATTTTGGTACATCGAGATCAACGAACCTAGGCTCTAATACCAACTTTGTCATGACCTAGACCGTCGTGATTGACACTCACACTAACCCTCCGGTGGGAAAACCACTACTATAAACCAAACCAAGCAACTGAACCAAAAACTAAAGCATTTAAGTTAGAGAAGAAAGTTAAATACTAAGGAAAGAATTAAGTAGTTCCCATAAACTCCAACAAAAGTCTAACAACGAACTAAACAATGCGGAAGAAATAACCTAGAACCTGAAAGTCAATGTACCAAAAAAACTAAAGTTCAACAAGTCTAAACAAGAAGGGATACAATCCCAACTAATGAGCTAATCAATTAACTAGAAAAGTCTAAGTCCGAAATGGTGGACATAGACGAAAGAGAATCCATGGCAGCCCGGAAGAACTAGCTCTTCCTTGAGTTCAAAAACGGTCACTGATCTTCTAAGCGAGGTTTGTCAATAGCCGCTTAAAGATGCCCTGTACTCAACAAAAATAAGAGCAAGTGCAATATCAGTACACACCCACAGTGTACTAGTAGGATTACGCGGCTATCCCACTAAGTGTAGCATACATTAGTCAATACAACAATATAATCACATACATATATCGAACATATACAATATTATCAACATTTATGAACAACGAACAACTTCACATTTTTCAAGATACACAATTATGAAAGTCATTGGTCCACTCATGGAACCCAAACCCAAACAGTTAGCATACCGGAACGTGGTACCGGAACCAATGATTATGCCGGAACGTGGCAACCAATCCCATAATTATGCTGGAACGTGGCAACCGATCCAAGTTAGTTACGCCGAAATGTGGTAACCGATCCATTCAACACACCACAATCATAATCACAAGTATATCTTCAAGATCATACAATTAAGTCATGATTTCATGGTAACCATCATTCATCTATCTCATTTACAACAAGTGTGATCAATAATGCAATATTCATATACATACATGTATAATAATGAAGCAAGAACAAACATACATCACACAATCATAGAATCACAACCATCACCTACCTCAAAACAAGCTTGAAACCCTAAGAAACTTGATCCTTCTCTTTTCAGATTCGTTCCACTTGTTCTTGGTCTACAAACAATCAATATAATACGGGAATCAATAAACAATCACTAATTACCTGAATTACTAACAATTCTAACAACCCTAGATCATATCCATATCCCAATTATCCCAATTAGGATTGTTCCCACCATAAATTCTAAATCAAAACCCTTCCTCATCGACATTTACCCATTAGCTAACGTTCGACGGATTGAAAAATGCATTTGGAGAGTTAAAAGCTTACCTTTAGCCTCAAGAATGGTGGAAAACTGTCAAGAGTCGCCTTGGGTCGTTCCTTAGCTCTAAAAATCGAAAAGTGTAGAATAAAGTCGTTTAGGGATTTATTTACGACTTTAAGTCACGTCTGGCCTACCACAACGACCCTCACCCCGCTACACGATCCCGCTAGAGCGACAAAACCTAGCGACAAAGCAGCTTGCACGAAACAGTGAGCTATTTTAATAATTCTAAGACCCTCATTTCATAACACACCTCTAACCAACATCACTCAGAAAATCCCCTTCACGCTAAGATCGATTCAGGGAGTTTTACTCGCCCGAATTCGATTTTGTTAAGTTGTACGGATTCCTTAACGACTTATCTAATTACTCATGTAATTAAAATCATAATTAAATCACCCAATTGCTACCAAATTTCCCTACACCTCGACAACTCTAATTTCGTCCAAATCTGGACTAGGTTGGAAATTCCAAGTTACTACGAAAAAATTCTCCGATCCAAATTTTTTCTCCGTTGACTTTTCTATAAAGACGAAACCCGATCGTTATACTGTGATGCCATGTGTTTTTGTTTCCCTATTGACCAAAGAGACACTATGCACCACACCTTCATTGGGGAGAAAATAGAAAAACGTATATGATTTTTTTTTAGAAATCCTGTTGGAATTTCTTGGGAGGATATACCCAGTACTTATCAAGTATATGGTCAAAATATGGTGATATATCAATCCAAAAAACTCACTCCATTATACTATTTTACAAATTACTCCTGTCGTAATTTGTTGGGAGATACGGAAAGCGAGATGTTCAATAATTTATGGAGGAAACAAATGTTATACAAAGAGGATTCAATATCAAATTCTATCTCATCTAAAATGGTTGGTGTCTAGGGCAAAGACTAATATAGAATGAAGCTCTAGGTGGGGAGTTATCTATCAACAGATCACTGACTTTATTCCCAAAAAATTGAATGTAGTGTGGTTAAATGGATCAAACCCCTTGAAAATTTGGTGTAGATTAATACTGATGGAAGCATGGATGCCATTGGAAGAGCTGGAACTGGAGGGATTTGTAGAGATCATAGAGGTAAAATTATCATAGCCTTTGCTCGAAGTATTGGTAAGGATATTACCAATATAGTCGAAGCCAATGCTGCTTTAAATGGTCTGGAATGGTGTTCTCAACATGATCTTAGCAATGTAATCTTGGAATGTGATTCAAAGATAGTTGTTGAGATGATCAAAGGTAATTACAATATCCATTGGCAAATGAAGAATATCATTACTTGTATTCAAAATATCTCAAGTACTATTACTTGTGAGGTTAGACATGTAACATCCGACAATTTAAAATGAATATGAAGAAGCTTGAAATTGGAAGTAGTCATTTTTTTGGAAAAATTCAGAATCTGGTAAAGTTGGCTAAGTGTGGAAATCAGTGAGTTTTTGGCCAACTTTGAGTAGTCGTAACTCCTAGCTCAGGATGAGTTAGGAGTAGTTCTAGTTATGGTTGTGAAGCTTGTGGAACGATCTTTCCAACGCCACCGAGTTTGCTCGATTCCGAGTTCGTCTGAGCGAGTTATGCCCTTTGAAAGATGGGGCAGTTGGCAGGGAGTCCGTCCGGAAATTTAAGGGCATTTTGGTCTTTTCACAAATCAATTGTTTTGGTTATATTAAAGTGTTAGACTAATTTTAGATCAGTTTGTCTCATTTTTTTTAAAGAGTAAAGAGTTAGGGTTCTTGAGAGTGATGAAGAGAAGAAGAGGAGAAAGGGAAGATCAAGCAAAGATTCTTCAAGATCATCGTGGATTTTCGTCGGGGGTGATCCCTATCAAGGTATGTGAGTTCTTAGTGTTGGGTGATCCTTTCCCCCCACACACCAAGCTCATTTTTATGATTTGAGAAAAGATTGGAATTGTTGTTGAAGTTGTTGAAGTTGTTAGTTGTTGTTGATGTTGTTAGTTGTGTTGTTGAAGTTATTGTTG
>JAKRZT010006964.1:0-21448 GCA_029582215.1 Solanum sparsipilum
TTATAAGTTTTTTTTATATTAACTTGTTAATTATTGTGATTTCTAATATATTTACGTAAAACATACTCTAAATACAAATAATTAGCAACTTAAAATATATAAAAACATACTAAAAAATTGATTAATTTCAAATTTCATATGTACCACATAAATTAAAACAGAAACAGTAACATATATTGGGCCCGGACTGGCACGGGGTCTCATATCTAGTATACATAATAAGAACTAGAAAAATGAATTGAACCATATGAGTAACTCTCTCTTGTCAATAATTAAGCATCAATACATAATAGTTGAAAGAATTTATTTCATGGCATCAAAATCGGCCTCAGACCCTCTACTCTTCCCACTATGAAAATAAAGAAGAATTAGTTCAAGTTACTGTTCGAAATTTGTTTCTTCAATGGCAGAAGAAACAACAACAGATTTTCATAAATTTGCGAATTTCATAAACAGAGTCAGTTCCGAAAACCAAATTACTACTGTTTGATTATTCGCCAATTCAAATTCCTGAGTTGAGTTACCATGTTTGATCTTTTCTCAATTTCTCTGTAATTTATTTATGTTTTCACTTTGTAATGTTTCTACTTATTTTTGTACCACAGAACACGGATTTGAACAGGAAAAAAAATACAACTACGTATGTGTCTTATTTCTTTTTAATTTTTTTTTGGGGTCAAACTGTACTTGGAGTTTGTTGTCTTTCAGTGCAAGTTAAACTCATACTATTGTGATTAATTACTAGCATAATTTAACTGAATTATGAAAGTGAGTGTGTATTATAATGTCGTATTCTCTCGTTCATTTTTAATTGTCTTGATTTCCTTTTTGGAGTCAAATTATAAGAACTTTAATTAACATTTTTACAATGTATTTTTTCATCATTTTGATATGAAAAAAATGCAATGTATAGTATTTTTCATAAAGTTTTTGAAATCTAAATTTTTTTTTAAAAATATCGAATTAATGTAATCTAATTTAACTTTGAAAATTAGTTAAATGCACTTTCGAAAATACAGCATAACAAATAAAAGTGGACGGAGAGAATAATATATAGCTAATTAAAGAATTTTTGTTCTTACTTATTAAATGAAAAAAAATGAATGGAGATGTAAGTACCAACGAAAATCTAAACAAAGAAAATTGAGAGAGAACCTCAATAGCTATCGGAATCAGAGTTCCTTGATTATCGACAAATTAGGGACTAGTGCAAGTTCCCTTTAAAGTAAGTCTTTTCTGTTATTAATGAAATTAAAAGAAACAAAGAAAAAACATGTGCGTTTCGTGTTAGGGTTTTGTGCTGATTTTCTTATCTTATTTTAAGTTTATTTTTTTCTAAAAGAAAAGACAAAACATTAACATAAATGTTTTTACTTTTCCTGAAAGGAAAATATAATATTCTTTCATATTTGGTTTATTCTCTCCTTTTAGGACTCTTTTTCTAGTAAGAAAAGGTTTTAGGACTCTATAAATATATAAATATATGTTTGTTTTCTTCTAACACATAAAACAATAACATCCACAATGTAGTCGTTTAAGACTTTTGTTTATGGGGAGATTTATTCTCTCTAAAGTTTCAATGTTTTTCTTTATATTAGTTTTGATATAATGATATTTTGATTTTTAGTATAAGTTTTTGTTATCTGATTTATCAACCATATGATTTGCAAATTGTAAGCTTCCGCATAACGCCCTAATCACCCTTCAGAACTCAACATTTCGTACCTAATATGGCATGCAGACATATTTTGTCGACAATTTGAGTGGTCGAAGGAAAGTACTACGTACTATAATTTTAAAAAGGTCAAATGTTACAGTATGTAATTATTGTCTTAGGTTAATCAATATGTCATGCAAATTAAATCATATTTATTACTAGAACTAGAATTAATACTCCAAAATGACGATAAATATGATTAAGTGTTGAATATGATTCTATATTGTATCAATATAGAATCATATTTTGGAGAAATTTGCATTGGTCAAAATTGCGCTAGTAGCTTATTGAAAACACCATACAGAAGTTTAGTAGGTTGAGCGTACCACCAAGGTACCATGCTGAGAAGGTCCGTCGCGCCACCTTGGGGTCCAAGATGGTGCATTTTTATTATTCAGCTAGAATTTGGTTTTAATAAGCTAGGAAACTTTTAATTTAGGAAAGTTAGAAACCGTCAGGTTACATTTTATGTTACTCAAAAAGTTGAAAAGTATTATTCGATGGGTGTGTTTGGTACGAAGGAAAATGTTTTTTTGAAAAACAAGTGTATGTCTAACTTACTTTCTCATGTTTGATTGGTGAGTGAAAAATATTTTATGGGAAATATTTTTTAAAGTTTGGTTGGTGAATGAAAAATATTTTCTACAAAATATTTTTTATTTTTGGTTTGAAAGTAGAAAATACTCTTTAGAAAATAATTTCTGACCTGATGGCATAAAAACTAAAATTTTAAAATTTTTAATTACTTTTCAAAAATATTTTTAAAAAATAAAAATTGACGGGGGTAGCGGTTGGGGATGGCTAGGGTAGGGGATAGAGGTGGCGTGAAAATTAAGTTTTTACAAATTTGAAACATTTTTCTAAAGAATTTTTTTTTGATGTTTTTTATGGGGTGGCAGCTGGGGCTAGGGAGTGACATAAAAAATGAAAATTTTAAAATTTGAAATATTTTTCAAAATAAGTTTTGATGGGGTGGCTTGAATGGGGTAGCGGGGGTAGGAGTGGGAGGCATAAAAAATGAAAAAAAAATTGAAATATTTTTCTAAAACAACTTTTTCAAAAAATGAAACTTTTTACTTGTTACTTTTGACATATCAATAAAAGACAATAATTTTTTTTTTCATTTTATACCCTCAACATTACATACTTATTCCATATTATTTCCCAAAACCTAATACTAAACATCATTAAATATGAATAGTTTGGTAAAATATCTATAGCAATAATTATTTTCTTAAAGGATATGCCAAATCAAACGGTGACAAATAAAATGAACGAAGAGTTATATAATTACCTTGAGTTAAGTAAACAAATCTGAACCATCCAATTTTTAATAGGACACGTGTAACAAATCTAACCTACAAATGGAGGAAATGGAGGGATTGACATTTGACTGCTGGAGAGATGTCTATTCTCTATTACGGTGTATGAAATATGGAATTCGGCTCCTCTCCATTTTTCTTCTCTCCATTTTTTTCAAGTTTTTGTTTGGATATGAGATACATGTCATAGATAAAAATTAATGGCTAAGAATTAGTAAATTAAAATAATATTCTAATTATGATTTAGATAATTAATATTTCATAAGAAAAATAATAATACCATAATCATAAGTCATAACAATATAATATCTTATCCATAAATATATTATAAAAACTGTTTTCTTTTCTAAAAAAAATTTCCTACGAGTATTTATCTTAAGTATTTTTTTTAAAAAAAGAGCAAGTCTTAGAAAGCAACTTTGAACTTTCTCTTTGAAATTAGTTTACATATAATTAATAGAAAAAATACTCGCTGGGAAAAAATGATTAGAAAAAGAGAAATTACTTTATAATATATTTATGGACCAAAACAGAAGATAATGCTAGTAAGAAAAAGAAATAATATATTTATGGACAAAATATTATATTGTTATGACTTATGATTATGGTATTATTATTTTTCTTATAAATTATTAATTATTTAAATCATAATTAGAATATTATTTTAATCAATTAATCTTAGCCATTGATTTTTATCTATGTTATGTGTCTCACATTGAAGCGAAAATTTGGAGAAAATAGAGGGCATGAAAATGGAGAGGAGCCGGATCCTGAACTATGAAGTATGAAGTATTTCGTAAATTTAGCTGAAAACGAAAAGTCAAATTTTCTTTTAAGGAAACTTCCTGGTGATTTCAATTTGAGCTACACAAAACCAACTCCTACCCGTTAAAATGATTTATATATATGATTTGTCACGATGTTTAAAAAATATAAATAAATTTTTTTAATATTGTGATTCTAAATTAAAGTGTAACAAATATATCAAAATGTTATTTAATTTTGTGAACTTAAACATGTTACGTGAAATGACACCTTATAGAATGCAAAAACAGTTCTTTTGCTTTTTTGATTTTGGGATAAATCTAAAAATTTTTGTTTCTTGAAAATAACAGAAACTTCAAGATCAAATTTTTTTAGTACTACTTTATTTAAAAATCAGTGTTTTATCATGAAAATTTAAAATTCTATTTTTCACTTGTAACAATTTCGAACTCTCAACACAATTACTAAATATTATATAATCACTGATAGCCAAATTATAACGGCAACACTTCAACTATTGAATTAAAATGAAAAATACTGAAATATCAAGTAACTACTAAAAATGAGGTTGAGATACTTAAACTCTAGAAAAAGATTGAAAAGATGAGGAGACAATTTCTTTCACAATATGCTTTGAATTCCTGATATCACAACTTTTTTTCATTATCTCTTTCAAAGGTCCACTGAGTTTTGAAGTATTAAACCATGTGCATATTCAATACTTTAACAAAAACAAATAAATTATCAAGACACTTCTTATTGGGCGATACGCAACATCCATGAAGGTTCCTAATTGTGCATAAATTCCATATTCACACCTTCAAAAATTGAGTACAAGTGATAAATATGATCTGTGTAAGGATGAATTTATATTATGAGTTTCAAATTTGTCATTAAATTCAAAAAGATAAAAATTTATCGCAAATGATTATAAATATATATGTTTGAATAATATTAAGTTTTTGTTACTTAATCACAATTGATATATTAACATGTATTATACTTTCTTAAATTATTTAATCACGATAAATTATATTGATTTAGTATAATATATGCGAGTAAGTTTAAGTTTTTACAAATCTCTAAACACTAGCAAACATTCGTAGAGAGATTGGAAATTTGAAATCAGAAAGTTTTTACGGACTTCAAATTAATATGTACAGTAATAATCATAACTAAATTTATAAACATATTATAATGACTGACATCATATTGATCAACCATTGATTAGTTTATACAAGAGATAAAATTTAATTAGGAGTAAAATAGCAGATATGTTTTTTTGTTTGAAAAAACAAGTAATTTCTTAAAGATATGCCAAAATTAAAAACATCATTAATTTATGAACAATGAAAAAATAATTTAAAGGGCTTACCAAGAAATTCCTTGAAACGGATGGAACCTTCCTTGTATTTCAGTTTGTTAATATTCCAAATAGCATATGACCATATATAAATTAAAGGGTTAATTACATTATTATAATAACATTATTAAACTTGCTCCCTTTAATTATGAGATTTATTCATAATTAAGTATATTAAAACATAAATAAAAAAATAATAAAAAACATTCAGCCGCTCCTTCCAATAAAAAGAGAGAGATAGCAACACAATAAATTCAGTGTATTTATTATAAGTGGGTTTAAATAGTACTACTATTCTCGTTGCTGATTTTCAGTGCCAGTTTAACTCATACTATTGCTAGATCTTATTCTTAGTAGGTGAACTTTTTTGTGTGATTAATTTATGAATGTGAGTGTGTATTATAATTAACCTACCTAATTCTATTTGATGACAAGTTCAAAATGTAGTTTTCTATTTCACAAACTCAGAAAATATAAAACTGATCTATTGCGAAGAAAAAGTGCAAGTCACAAAATAGTGGATATATTTGGTGTTTAGTGAAGAAGAGTAAAGTGCATATATATTCAAGTTATCGATTTAGCATGCTCACAAATAAAAAATTGATAACTGAGTCACTAATATATAAAATCAAATCGAACCGACGAATATATATCTTTTGACAATAACAACTTAACATCACTAATGATAAAGAGTTTTGGGTTCATATAAGTGTATCTTTTGTGTATATATACTACTATATAGGGCTGTTCATGGTTATGGTTAAAAAAACAGATCGAACCGTACTTCGAACCAAATCAATTAAAAATATGATATTTGGTTTGATTTGGTTTTAAATTTTGAAACCGACACTATTTAGTTTAGTGTTGGTTATACTAAAAATAATCCGCAAAAACAACCAAATCGATAAATTATATATATAAATTTTTATCATTACTCATATTTAAAATATACTCTTTTATCAAACGCAACACTTAAATTTCAACTCAACTATTACAATCCTATGTCAAGTTCATCAAAATCATTACCTACCCTATCTCACGTAATATAAACACTTCCCATCAAAACGAGGGATAGGGACTTATACTGTAGTTGTTTGCATACTTAAGGGCCTGTTTGGCCGTGCGATATGGTATCATGATATGGAATCATGAGATGAAATTGAAGTTTTGTTTGGACATGCGATATGAAATTTTTGTGTTGTATATTTTCTCATAAACATAAAAATCTCATAAGTTGTAAAACTATTAAAATAGCTCCAATTGTTTATTCAATCTTATCAAATAAACAAAACATTATAGAATCGCATAATAAATTATTACAAAGTTATTTGTTCTCCACTTAAGTAATTGTTTTATTTAACTTTAATTTAATAAAAAAAATTGAACATAAATTGTAGTGTACTAGTCTTTAATATAATCCTCCCACATAGTACAGACAATTTCCTCACGTTGAACTTGCATTTCTCGATCATGTGACCGAGAAGACGAACCAACATTGTTACTTTGAGCCATTTGTTGGTCAATATCATCCGCAAATATATTTTCATGCTTATAGACCATAAATATTTCATCACTTTAACAATCGGTTGGTGTGAGTTAAAGTGACTATATGTTGGTGAGAATAATAAATTTTATGTCGGTGAGAATAATAAATTATAAAAAGTAATGATGTGATTATAGATTTTATTTACATATGAAATAAATGGTTAGTAGATATAAATGTGGGGTTGTTTTAACAAAATATAACCTCGTGGATCAATTTTTGTATTAAAATATCTCAAATCATGATATGATATTACCATATAATTCCATATCATGATTTTTGGAGAATATGGAATCACATCTCATGATATGGAATCATGAGATAGAATCAGCATAAAATCGCATGTCCAAACGCTTATTCCATCTCACGATACCATATCGTGATATGGTATCGCATGGCAAAACACCTACTTAAATCAAAGAAAAGAAGATTCCGTCTTACATGGGGATTTGGGGAGAAAAAGTGGATTCGTCTTACATGGGGATTTGGGAAGAACTTTATGAAGCTGCACAATAAGTAGGCGTTTGGCCATGCGATATCATATCACGATATAGAACCGTGAGATGAAATCAGCGTTTGGACATGCGATTTTACGCTGATTCCATCTCATGATTCCATATCATGAGATGTGATTCCATATTCTCTAAAAACCATGATATGAGAATTTCATATCATGATTTGAGATATTTTTAATACAAAAATTGATCCACAAGTTTATATTTTGTTAAAAAAACTCTACATTTATATCTACTAACTATTTATTTTATATGTAAATAAAATTTATAATGACATCATTACTTTTTAAAATTTATTATTCTCACCAACATATAATTATTTTAACTCACACCAACCGATTGTTAAGTAATATTAAAGACTAGTACACTACAATTTATGCTCAATTTTTTTTATTGAATTAAAGTCAGATGAAACAATTACTTAAGTGTAGAACAAATAACTTTGTAATAATTTATTATGCGATTTTATAAAAAAAATTCTTTGGTAAGATTGAATAAACAATTGAGGTTATTTTAATAGTTTTTACAACTTATGAGATTCTTATGTTTATGAGAAATATACACCACAAAAATTCATATCGCATATCCAAACAAAACCTCAATTTTATCTCATAATTCCATATCATGATTCCATATTGCATTGCCAAACAGGCCCTAAGTCAATCCAAACATCATTAACCAATTGAAATTATGGGGTCCACATGGTACAATTTGTCTTTGGCAAAGTGGTGTCATGAATAGAAAGATCCACAAACAATTACTCTGTCTACCTCAATTTATATGACCTACTTTTTCTTTTTAGTGAGTTAAAAAATGAATGACATATTTTTATATTGAGTAATAATTTAATTATAAAATATTTATTTTATTCTTAATGAAATGATCTACAACCACACAAATTTCTATTATTCATTTTAAATCACAAGTTTTAAAAGTCTTTTTTTTTTCTTAAACTTCGTATCAAGCCAAACCACCTCACATAAAATGGAATGGATGGAGTAAATTAAACTTTGTAGGTTCTCTCTCTATTTATACATATAGATATAGATAGAATAGCCCGACAGCTTACCTATTCTAAGTGTTGTTTCAAACTTTGCTTCTTTAATGGCGGAGGCTATAAGTAGAACAAGTCGGAGCAGTTATTTCCATAATGGTCATCATCTCAATTTCAAAAGCATTACCATTATTAATTATTCACCTCACAAACACCAATACATATTCATATCCCCTTCTTCTTTTCAGTATCGAAACATGATTTTTATCTCTTTCATTATTCCAGTTATGCTTCAGCATCTCCAACTAAAGTAGTACCAAACAAGTAATACGTCCGCCTTTGAAATCCACCCTATAAAAATGTATTTGGCAGTCGCAAGTTTCCTCATTTACTGTTTTGCCTACGGTTCCCAGATGAAATACATTTCAACAACTAATTGTTCAAACTATGCTAAAATGGTTGGTCCTCTCACATTTGCATCTCTTCTTTACCCTCCATTTTCTACTCAGCCTCGATCTTATACTCTGCAACTCACTTGCTAAACAAAACACTAAGGTTGCTTTATCATAAGTTGGTGAATTATTTTAATGAACCTATAACAACAATAGTGTAATTCCTTCCACATATGAAATCTAGTGTATATGCAGATTGTCTTGTGGAGATAGATAAACTGTTTATTCATATATACTTGCTCAAAATCTAAGTCCACATGAGTTGGGTCTGCCCATTATCTTAATACTACATTGTGCTTCTGTTTTTGGATATCTCAATTTGTGGATGGTTTGCTCATAGAATTTTGCATTCAGACACGAAAAATAAATTTTATTGCTACTCTCTCCGTTTAAGTTACATCAAGTCAAATACTTTAATAAAAAAAGACTTTTTGAATTTTTTTATAAGATCATTTACATATTAATTTATTGGTTACCAATTTGTCGGTTGATTATTAGTTTAACATTGAGATTTGACACAAAAAAAATCAACACACTTAAAAAGAAGGGGACAAACCAGCACTGGATTCACGTGAATATATGCTCTCCTCCCGAGATCATATACAATAGTGTTATATTTACATCAAGATTGTGGGCCCCTTTTTTTTAATGAAGGTTCAAAAATAACGGATGAAAGTAAGATAAAGAGATGCAAAATTTGGTCAAAAAGGCATAAATATTTATATGGAAGATTCACTTTAGTATAGAATTTAGCGAAATACCCCTTCCTCAACAAGCTCATGTTTGCTTCTCAAGTGGTAACCAAACATGAAATATACTTTTTGATTTTAAAGTTACATGAGGCGGATGTAACATATATACTATATCGTGTTGACCTAAATTCAATATAATCGATGAAAATTATAATAAGTGATAGATATGAACACATAACTTTAAAGATATAACTGGTTTAATACTAAAAATTTTAATTATTGAACTCATAAAACTTAAATCTCTGATCCACCTAAGTGAATCATTTATAAATAAAAAATAAAAAATGACTATGATTGTAAAATGATTGAACAACTGTCAGCAGTTTACTTACTATACATTTTTATCATTCATAGAAAACATTTAACGAAAACCCCTCTTTGTTTTGCTTAGCCTTATTCCCCTCTAGAAATATTTTAGTGATAGTTTCTATAGGAATTAGAGATCACGAGTTTAAATCGCAGAAATGAACTCTTGCAAAAATGCAGGATAAAGTATAAGAAGAAGGTAAAATATATCCATGTTTAATCTAGTATTAATTTCATGTATCTATTTATATGATCTAATATTATTTCATGTATCTTTATATGTATAATTTGATGTATCAAGTATCAATTTCATACGTTAAAACCAAAAACATGTATCTTAGATAAATATGAAAATAGTTAGATACATTTTTATAACACAACAAATATATATGATAATATTAAGATACATGATAGAAGACCATATACATATGACAAGACTCAGATACATGACAGAACAAATTATGTCAAATACATGCGTGAATTCCTAATAATACGTAAATCTCTAATTTATTCATTAGATACATACACACTTAATAAGATACACTGATAACAACTGGATACATATATTGATATCTCTAGCTTAGGATGATTTAGAGGTACTTCCAGATATGGTAGGAAAGATCTTGGAATGATCTTTCCAACGCAGCTGAGTTTGCGCGATTCCGAGTTCGTATGAGTGAGTTATACCCTTTGAAGTTGGGCTGTTGGAATAAGGAAAGTCCAATCCGGATTTTGGAAGGGTAATTTAGTCTTTTCCTTACCTAATTATTCTAATTCGTTTTTAGGAGTTTAATTGGGGTAAAGTTAGATTTTAGTCAGTTTAGAAAAGTGAATTTTACGCTAAGGCTTGGAGAAGAGGAGAAATGAGAAGAACGTTCAAGATTCGTCAATTTCGTCGAGGTTAGCTTGTGGAATTCGTCTGGGTGATCCCTACAAGGTATGTGAGATCACATAGCGTTGGGTTAGTTCACCCACGCGCCAACCATGATTCAATTTAGCGAATTTAAGTCTTTGAAAGTTTAGAAATTGAGTTCTTGATAAACATTGTTGAAGTTTCGTTTGAATTTCTTGTGGGTTGTCCGTGTTGTTGATGGTTCTTGCGATTTGATTTGTGTTTCCGGGTGTAGAACTCAATTTATTTTTGGAGGAGTCGCAACAAATATAGTTGGAATTAATCTATGATATAGAAGCATGAGGAATTAGGACGACCAAGGGTGTTTTAGTAATTTTCTCCTATATACAATTTCTAGAATCATGTGTGTTCCTGTTTAGCATTCCAAGCCAAAGTTGAGGAATGACCAAGGCCAAAATGGTAAATTTATACGAACAAATGCAATATCTCCACAACTCTAGAACCATCACAACTCTAGAATCATCTGATGCAAGAAATTTAACCATCAGTTCTTCCATCTCTCTTGTTGTTTCAACAAAGCGAAACATATGGATTTCAAGTCTTCAGAATTTTAGGTATATTTTCTTTCAAATTCAAATTTTGCTACAAAATTCTTTTAGTTTTCTACGTTTTGAATTTTATGTCTCAATTTCCAGGCTGATGTCTTTATTATTCTATCTAATGTGTTTTCCAATTTTATGGCTGAAATTCATGGGTGATATGAAGATTTATATAAGAAAATAACAGATTACTGACTGGTTTAAGTTCACACTTTCTGGAATTGAACTGTTTTTTTCTTATCAATAGTTATGCTAAAGGTTATTTAACATTGCAGTTTGGATCCAGAGTAGTACTCTAGCTCTTCATTCTCTTTGTGTCACTCCTCTGTATTAATGTCTATGATATCGAGATTCCTTCCGAAAGAGAAAGACGATTGTTAGGTCTATACTGATTATGCCCTTTCAACATAAATTGAAATTGAATTGAGTTTGTTTGTTTTATTCCATTTTCCTTCAACCCGATGGAGCTAAGTTATTATTAAGGGGATTCAGAATATATAAAAGAGGTAAAGAAAACAAAAATAAGAAGTTTCAACTACTATATATGCATAAGAAATGATCTTGGCCTTGTATATATAGCGTAAGTTTTTGACCAAGGGGTTTCAGATAAACTGAGCTTTAGCCTCCCCATGTGTTTGCCAAAATTATTCATTAATTAAATCTACTATGTAAGCATAGTTTATGATTTTTTTTTAACCAAGTACACCAGCTGATTTTGTCATCGGTTCAATATATTTAGAGCTCTTCTGTCTGCCTCCAAATACTAGGTAAATTTTGACACAACAGTTATTGAGATGCTTTATTTGCTAGAGTTGCATTTCCTTCAAAAGCTCATCTGGAATGGTTTGAATGTTCTAAATTTAAAGATGAGCAAGTGCTCTAGGAACAAGTTAAGAGAACACCATGATTGGCTCCCAGTTGGATCAAGCAACTTTGGATAACCTTCTGCTCTCGTCACCAGTTGGATCAAGCTATTTATATGATGTGACTTTAGTTCTTAGGTTATTGAAATCATTTATCAGCAAAGAGGTATGTTTTGTAACGTTAACTCGAATGAGGAAAATTACAAGCCTGATAGATTTGTTGTGTTTCGTTAACTTGAATGAGGAAAATTACAAGCTTGATAGATTTGAACATTAACAGAAGTAGCTCCTCATCCATGTCTAAAACCTTCCAAGTGCCTTGCCCTTGTCAGATCGCTCCCGAGTCTTCAAGGGACTCGTATGATGCAATATACCATGCCACAGTTATGTATCTTGAGGTATGCCTTTACGATTCTCCCTAAGAGCTAGGCCTTCAATTTATTACTTGTATCTTTGCATTTTGATGCTTAATACAAACACATAAATTCACTACAAGTTCATGTTCAAGAATATGATAAATATTTAGGCATTGTTCCAAAATATAGCTGATTGGTTAAACATTGATGACAAATTGCAGGTCGATTCAATGTTATCTAAAGAGGAAAAGATGAAAGTATGTAGTGGGCTGAGATACGAGAAGTTGTCATCTAAGGCATGTAGCCACCTTGCTCGTGATAAAAATTTCCCTTCAAAATCTGCTGGACAAGCTCTCATCACTCAGCAAGTGAAGTCTAAAGCTTGCTTCAAGAAACCAATCAAGTCAGTTCGATTTTCCTTGTAGTTTCGTGGAAACAGAATCAGGAAACAAAGATCAGCAGATTATGTTCTTAAATGATATTATGAAATCCAATAATTTTAATTTACTTTATTGATATTATTTTTTGGAATGTTGTATCAATGTAAATATCGAATAAACAATTAGTGCATTTAACGTTTTTGAGAACAACAACGAGAGCACACAGAGATTTAGTCAATCGACAATTTTGTTTTTGTAAGAAAATGTATGAAGAAAGGAAAAAATTTCAATGTTGAAAAACGGAAAAAAGACTTTCTATTTATAGCCACTTGCAGCAAGGAACGCATTTGTCCGGACAATGTTGTGAACACATCTGTTCGGACATGTCTTTCCAGACCATTGTGTCTTTTGGGAAAAATAACGTCTTTTCGGAAGGAACATGTCCTTTCAGAACGATTTTACCGTTACACGCGAATTTCAAACAATTTTGTTACGCGAAATTAATTATGTTAATTAATTAACATTCTGAATTAATTTATAAGAGAAAGAAAATCAATATCAATCACCTAAATTTCATGAATCAAACCCAAGAAACTAATCCGCAACTCCAACAACAAGAACTTTGAACAATTTCAACAAAATCCATCAAGAACTAGATATCTATGCTTTCAAGAACACAAATTCGATGAAATAATCATATTTGGCGCGTGGGTGAACTAAACCGACGCTATGTGATCTCACATACCTCATAGGGATTAACCCTTGGCAAAATCCACACGAAAATCTCCAAGAAATCGACGAATCCTTGGTTCTTCTCCTCTTTTTTTCTCTTCTCTCAAAACCCTAACTCTTTTTGAAAAGTGTAAACTGAATCCTATCAGTTTAGACCCCATCTTAATTACCAAAAATGAAATTTAAATAATAGGGTATGGAAAAGACCATATTGCCCTTCTAAAATCCGAATTGGACTTTCCTTATCCAAACAACCCAACTTCGAATGGACAGATCTAACTCATACGAACTCAGAATTTAGCAAACTCGGCGGCGTTGGAAAGATAATTCAAAGATCTTACCTACGGTATCTGGAAACACACCTAACTCATCCTGAGCTAGGAGTTATGGCCGTTTTAAGTTGACCCAAAACTCAAACTTAACATAACTTAATCAATTTTTCAAATTTTTCATTCTTTCCAAAAATGACTCTTTCTAATTCTAGCTCTTTCTTGTTCTTTCAATTAGCGAGATGTTACAGTACTGTATAAAACGCCTCGCCTCACACCCCCCACCTTTTAAAACACTGGGTGGGATAATATTAATTGGAATGGGGAAAATTAATTTGGGTAGGGCGGGTTACCTTATAATTGAGTTATGCTTTAAATTGGATGGGTTCTTGTAATCCTAGTCGTCCACGTGTCCCTCTGTTAGTTATAAGGGCAAATATGTGCCAAAAGTATAACGGTAGGGATATACCCAAAAATATAACTAAGGATATATTTAAACTATTTTCAATAATATAAGTATATATTTGAACCTTTTCCGTAGAAAAAAATAGTAGTTACTAAATTGAGCAAGTATGACTAAACAGTCTTTCTATACCTGTTGTTTGGTTATATTATTTATATACTCAAATTAATTCTTATTTCAATTGAACATCTTAATTCTTAGTAAAATATTATAATTATACTTTTAGTTTATAATAACTTGTCTGTAGAATAGTTAAATTAATTATTTAAATAATATCATATTTAATTAAAACACATTTATCTCAATTAGAAAAAGGTGAATTTTATAGTAATTCGATTGAAAGAAAATGTTTAAAATGAATGTTATTGGAACACTTGGTATTCAAATATTATAGCATTTCAAAAATTATAAAAATCACTTATTGGGGCCCGGCTCCATGGGCATCATCCTACCTAGGAGTTATATACATAAACATAGAAATTTAGGACTCTCCGTCAAAAGCATATTTGCTTGACTAGGGATGATGTTGGTATTTTTTTTATTATCTTGTTTTAAGAGCCTGTTGGTGGTTTGGATTGATTTAAAAAAAATAGTTTTAAAGTTAAAAATAAAAAATTAAATTGAAATGACTTTCAAGTTAAAAAGTAAAAAATAGGGGAGATCTATTTTTATTGATCTATTTTTATTTTGTGACTTATTTTAAGTCATTTTTTACCTTGTCAAACACTTCTTAACTTATCTTAAGTCATTATTGACTTATTTTAAGTTATTTTTTATATTAGTCAAAGAAATCAAAAAAATGACTTGAAAGTAGGTTTGACTAACTTTAAAATCAATCAAACACCCTCTAAGCCTGTTGTACATTGTGGTGTTGATGATTACTACCTTTTAATTAAACTTTAATTTAATTTTAATTACTACCTTTTAAATACTAGATGAGTGACAACCCGTGCTAGCACGGGCACAACAACTTGAATTTTGTAATTGTATGTATGTAACTATACACGATATGCATTATATATATACCTCAGATAGACAATTGGCCGAGATGTATAATTGGAACTCCTAAATGAGAACCAAGCTATAGTAAAACAGTTACAATTTTACAAACACCAAAGTGAAGAGCGGTTCCGTTAGCTAGTAACAAATGTTAACACGGAAATAATTTCAGCATGTTGCATTTTAGCAAGAAAATCTTTGCTCCAATATGAACTTGTATGTGAATTTTTGTCCAAAGTTTGAGAGTTCAAGTGGTGCACATAAGAACTAATTCCCCAACATAGAAAATAGAATCTGATCATTATAGATAAGAACAAAGAAACAAACACTACAAAGAAGATTACATAAATGAATTTGAAATGACAAAACAACTTTAATTTAGAAAATCATGGTAGTGAGATTACAAGTAGATTTTTTCCAAAAAAATGATTGAGAAATAGATAAGTTAAGCAAGAATTTTTTTAATAACTTACTACTCTACTCCATCATCATTATGATAAAAGGATTATCATTTCTCTCCATAATTTGTAAATTACTACAAGAAAAATGGCCAGTAAGGAAGGGAAAAATGGTCCCTAAAGGTCTGTTTCTGGTCCCAAAAACTCAATAGAACCAGAAAACTCTGGTCGCCACCCGTCTCTATTGGCTTCTTCGATAAAAGTCAACAACGACGAGATTTCAGAACTGGTCCCTAAATACTATTAGGGACCCGAATAAATTTGGTCCTAAAATACTTTTAGGGACCAAATTTCTGGTCGCTATTTCATGATCTGTAGCATTGTAAGGAGTTATTTATAGTCCCCTGGTATTCATTAGGGACCAATTTATGGTCCTTAAATTTTGCAATTGACAACAGAATCTGGTCACTGAATGTGATTTATGGGATTATCAATTTAGTGCTAATCTTTCTCACTCCCAAAACTCTAGAATGATATAAAATTTCTAATAAAAAATCAAACACATCTGATTAATTTTGAATTAAAATCCCATTAGCAGAATTATATTACACAATATAATTATTATATTGTTTACACAACCCTTCAAGAAATCTAGCATCCAACGTTAAAGCTATAAGTTATTCACCTAACACTAAAAAATTAGACGAAACATGAAAACTTGTATCTTGACTTGCTCAATTAAACACTTCAATACCTGCAAAAGATTCATGATACATTAACTTAGTAGAAAATTTATTTAAATATTTTTTCTAATTTTATAACTAACACTAATTTAAACACGAACCACACTTATCTTTGAGCATCACTATATCAGCTCCATGATCAACACGAGAACTTTAAATCAACTTTCATAATCAATGTACTGAATACCTGCAGACAAGATCCTTATTTAAAGTAGTTTTCTCGATTACATATATTACAAATTAACCAATTAAAAAGATAAACGTGTTCCAATCAGACCTACACTACAAGAGCAATTAAGTCAATAAAATGTAAAAAAAAAACACTCAATGAGTTGTCACACAAAGAGCTCACAAAAGAGATAAAATATGTGTTTATAAATTGAACAAGTCACTGATCAAACTATAACTAAGTATACTGCCAACTGTATCACAGCAAAACAAATTAGGCTATAGAACATTTTTATCTTCTCTAACTAAAATTGAATTCAAATACGAAAGGGAAAAGCCTTGTTGGTATCAAACATGAAGCCATGTTTAACACACTCACATATCCAATGTACTTGACTATTATCAATATCAAAGAGTAAAATGTAGCTCAACAAAAGAAACCACGCGACGATAAAGCTGAAATGGCAAATTTTCTTGATTATTTAAGTAGGTTAGTTTATATAAAATGGATAAACAAATAGATGCATGACTACTTGAAAGATATTTCAGGTTGAAGGTGTTTCATATTGTGGCACAAAGAGATTATGACAATTTGTTAGTTGTGTCTTTGTAAGGCTAGTGTATCATGGCATTTTCTTCTAAAATCTTATTATGCAGCAGAAAAATTAAACAATACAGAGAACTAAAGAATGAAATACAAGATGAAAAAGAGATTAACACAATCCATCTCATCATTGCTAACTTAACTTGTTAAACTAAAAAATGAAAGTACAATTTTAAATTATCTGTTACTTCTCTACACATAAATTCATAAAGGGAAAAAGCTAACACACTTGTCTGATACAATGCAAGTTTGTAGTTGTATCCGAGTTGTCTACCTCTCCTTTTCTTCGATATTTAGATCCCTTATTTGAATCTGAGAAAGACATTGAATAGTTTGTATATATTTTTTTTATGAAAACTGATATAAAATGAATTTAACTAAACTACTGATTTATACTATATCGACTTGACTTTATCAAATTCTTCATTCTCTTTCAATGCATACCATATTCAAATATATTCCATAACATTTTTTCAAATACAGAGTTACATAAATATCCTATTCATATTATCAAACTATTATTCAAGTAACAACATATACTTTTTACAATCAATAAGTAATTAGATACATCTTAGAGCTTGACAATAAATTTGTACTCAATAAAAAATATAAGTTGTAATTTACTGAATCAACAAGTTACTAAAGCACAAATTCAAGGTATGTGATAGTGACTAAACTCACCTAAGCAATTGACAAAAGAGCATCACACATTATTTATTTTTTAATAAATAAGCCCACACACCCATGAAGAGTACTTACAATTTAGCCTTTGATCAGTAAGTAAGCTCGACCTTACCTTCTAATGCTATGAAAGCTGGAGATAATAAAATTGCCTGCAAATTACATGGCACAATCATGTCAAATTCGTCTATAAATTGCATAAAACTTTAGTCCCTGCTAGAAGTTTCAGTTATAAATTACTTTACTCCTTATTGATTCAAGTAGCATAACTAGATGCATTTGTTCTTGTAAATCCTTCTTTATACTAAATTTAGTAAAAACTTATCATGACTTACCCAACTTGGAAACCAAGAGCACACATTAAGTATTAGAAATGTTGAAAGAACATAACATCTGGAACTCAACCATTAATGACTGTATATCATACTAGTAGCCATGTAATACTACTCACTCATTTCCTTGATAAATCATGAAAAAAAAGATTAACTGAAAAGATTCTGTTTTTGGTTTTATTGACTCTAGATTAATAAAATCTGACAATCTACAATTTTGTATATTTTCAGGATTCTAGCTCATAATCACAAGAACACGAGTGTTCATACTTGTATTCGAAGGGACATTTTAAAAGAAAAATATATTTTTCATAATTTTTTTGCTCACACCAATCAAGCAGTTAACTAGACATATTTTCATTCCTGCATACTCTGCCTCTAAGCCTCTTTTAAAATCTAACCCTAGCTACCAATTCATACCAAACCCACTACTCCTAATTTCAGCCCACACTCCAAAACTATCACTGTTAAGATGAATCAATATAGACAGACGACTCTTCGGATCCAATTTGTAACAGTTATGGTTCTGTATGACGGAGAAAAGAAATTTTGTGTTCTAAACTCAAAATTAAAAAAACAAATAAAATTGACAAACCTGTTTAGACAGACGACTCTTCCGATCCAATTTGTAAATGTCGTATCTCCAGCAACTTTCGAGTCTATGGCCTTTGAGTGAGAAATTTAGATTCTACAGCGTTTGAGTGAGAAATTTTGAAGAGTTAATCCCTAGGGATTTTAACTCGATGGAGAAGATGGGGTTTCATTTGGGGTTAAAAAAAAGAAGAGGGTGTTAATTAATATAGTACACAATTTGTCCATTTTACTTTTGATTCCGCCTAACATAGATTATTAGAGACGGGGCTTTTAACTTTTTAGCAACTCAAAAACTAAAAATAGAAATTAGAGACTAGAAAAAAATCTCATCCCTATAAGTACTCTTTTAGGGACTAGAGTTTAACCTGGTCGCCAATTAATGGTCTTTAAAAAGCAGTTTTCTTGTAGTTAATTTTTTTTTGACAGATTTAGTGATTTTGCTTTCTCTTTCTTTTCGTCTTTGTTAATTATTGCTAAAATGATTTTAAAGTATACCATTAACAGTTGGAGAGCCAAAGAAAATATGTCATTGCGCACTTATAGTACAGTAATATAATTTAAAAACATTTTAAAAGAATGAAAAAAATATATTTAATTCTATTACTTGCACTTTTACCTCCATAAAAACATTTCTGAAATTGCAATGTCACTTATTACCTAACTAGTTAACCAAATCGCGCTTCGCGCGGTCATATTTTTCTATATTAATTAATATAAAAAAATTTAGAAATTGCAATACAAAAATATATATATGAAAAAATCAAACAGAAAATAACAATAAAAGAAAAAAACAATAGAATTAAATTAGTTTCAAAAAACATAAGAAGAGAGTTATATTTTTTCCTTGGAACAATACAAACACCTATTTTTTTATGCGCCAATTTTATATACGTTGCTATCTCATGTTTGGATGTTTTAAATTATTTATGTTATTTCACTAATAATTTCCTTTAAATAATACTATTTACGTTTATATATTTATTTAACTATATAAATTTAGAGTTCATGTAATTTTCCTTACTTATAATTTAAAATTTTCACAATTATTACTTTAAAATATGAGCATATCAATTTGTTTAATTGATAAAACTAATAGCTTAAAATTTTTGTTATATATCTACACAAAAATTTCATATGAAAGACATAAAAATTAATATTTCGTAAAAAATTTACATTAAAAATTAGAAATAATAAATACACAAGAGAGCTCAAATATCAATTTTGAATAGAAATTGAATAAACTATGTAATCCAAACACTACATAAAGATGAAGAAGTTAAAAACGAATATCAATGATTTCATATATCAATATGTGGATGAGTTTTGATTTTCAATAAAGAATATGAAAAAAATTAGACAATAAATGATAATAATTGTGACTTTTATTCTTATAAACTAATAAAATAAATAAGAAAATAGAGAAAAATTATTATTTTTGGCTAGTGCAATATTTTTTTAGTGTCATCTTTAATCATGGGTTCATCACGAAACGTTATAAATATAAATGGATGTTAGAATATATTTTTTTGGAGAGTTACGCCTTTCCATTTTTAAAATTTATTTATTAAGCAATTATCTTATTCTTTAATTGTCTTATTATGTAAATATTTTTTAGATTATTGAGAATTAGATAAAAAGAGAAATCTCATAATTAGAAAAGTTAAAGGGATGGTTTAACTTTTTTCAAGCTATTTGAAATGATATTTCATTAAACTACTCTACTTTAATAAATTTTCATTCGTTATGGAGAAAATGAAAGATTTGAGTGATAAATATTTTTGCCTTTAAATTTACAATAAATAATAGGAATAAGTGGAGTAGTAAAATTTGAGCTATTTAAATTCTTATAATAAATAATAGAAATTAATGAAGGGAATAGTAATTGACACATTTTTTAATAGTAATTATTAATAGAAATATAGTGAAAATTACAATAATAAAAAATAAAAATAAATAAATAAGGATCATTGGCCAAAGAGAGGTGTCAAATCATTTTTAAAAATATTTTAGCTTTATATATTTCTATTATATAGAAGAGTGAAGCCAAAGGACGACCAATGGCAAAATGGTAATTAATGTATGAGCTAGTGGCAAATTATAATTTAGTGGATATAATCAATTTTTTGTTTTGACTTTTATTCCCACACATTCAACATAGTTTTAGAAGCTCTCATTTCACCTCTTTTAGATAATTTCCAGAATAGTCCTTAGTTGACAAGCCTATTTCCAATTTCTTAGACTTCCCCATATTTATGGATAAACTCATAGTTAAATCATTATTATTTTTCTTCGATTTACAACTTCCACTCTTCCGGTACTCTTCGTCTTCTCAAGCTGGTATTGCAATTTGAGATTTGTTTTCTTATCAATTACTTCCAGTTTTTTTCTATGTATATATATTTTTTGAATTTGGTGTTACTTTGAGTTTAGTTTTCTATATATTAGTGTATTGAACTGAGAAGTTTGATGAGTAAATATTTGTTTACTCCTCCTTATATCATTTATTTACTGATTTAACAAGTTAAAATTTTCAAGCAAATTGGTGCATGGGTGAATTTTTATGCCTCCACTCTCTTACCAGTATCTAAATCAATTACGAAAAACTTTTCTAAAAAGCCCAATGTCTCTTTTATATCGTCACTACAAAAAATATATGTTTACCAAAAAGGGTGTTGACGAGGAGTT
>JAKRZT010006965.1:0-19822 GCA_029582215.1 Solanum sparsipilum
TTTTACTTACACAGGGGAAGTCTGAGTACCCGTTAGTGTGTCATTTTATTGATTTACATAACTAATGAGTTTTGTAATTCTCAAGGACTATGGCTCCCCGAAGAAAGAACACAACCAGACATTTCTCCCCCACTGTTTCTCAATCAGAAGGTCATAACAACTCTGAGTCTAGTAGTTCTGAGGTGCAAATAAATACCACCATTGAGGATCACTCACCTCGAGCTACTAGAGCACTGCTAAGGAGGGCAATTCTCCAGGACACTCTTCCCCAGTCTGAAGAAAGAGGTAGTAGTTCTGTTAGCGGGGAGGAATCGGGAAGTAAATTGGATGCTGGTTCGAGAAGCCAGTCGGATGATGGTTCGGGAAGCAGTGCAGAGTCTGAAAGTGGCTCTCAAGAAGATGCAACCATATCTACACCCACAGTAGGACAACAAGCTGAAACTGGAGCTCAGACAAAGATAGGTGCAGCATAAGGAGATGATGAGGTGACTCCAGATGATACAATGGTTTATTATGTTCACCTCCACAAATTTGACCTAGTGGTGAGACAACAACTGATTGATTGTTTCAGATATATGTGGACGGTGAACAGGTCGGAAGAGTTCTTTGAAAGGGGAATTGTAAACAAGTCAGGGGGATTTAGAAAGAGACCACTCATGCCCGAGACTAGAGTAGTGATGGCACAGATCCGAGCATTTCCAGAGATTTACAGACTGTTTCTAATTTATTAGTTTGAATGGATGAACAATGCTCCTGGGGAATACACCGGCCGTCTACCTTGAGAGTTCTATGCTATCTACGTTCCACCTTAATGAACATTGCTACGGAAACCGAAACAACAAAGTGAGCACAGAAGACACTTGCAGCCACTTGGCTCCTTTAGATACAATCACTGTGCGGGGTAAGATAGTGAACATCTCTGAGGAAACTATTAATAGGATGCTACATGGCCTCGAGTATACGACACCAGGTTCTGTAGGACTATTTGAGGGTAAACACTACGCTGTAACGAGTGAATCAGAGATGGAGGATCATACTTTGCGAGAGCGCATCATGCGTTGGATTGCTAGTTACATTACAACAAAAAGAGAGGTAGTAGAATGGGTGTCTGATCCACATGTGCCGAATACAAAGGCATCCCTCACCTTTACTGCCAAGGACTGGTGGTCAATAGTTCAAGCTCAGCTGCGACCCACAACAAATAATAATACACTGTCTCCATCATTAACATCATTGGTTGCCTGCCCCATGGCCGGTAACCTTGTGAATGCGGGTTGGATCATCTCCACAGAGATGCAAGACAGAGCGCTGAATAAGCGAGCAGGTTTGTCGTTTTCCTGTCTGATAGGGAAACTTTGTTTGCAAGTGAACGTTCCTCCAAATAAGTTGGTAGATAAACTGGTTGAGGCATCCAAGATAACTTCAGCTTCCAAAATCTAGGATGTCAACAATCCTCTTTTTGGGAGAAAATCAGGAGTGGTGGGACCATTAGCGGTAGTACCTCATGCTCAAGTAGTCATCCCACAGGTTCCAGGCCAAACTGAGTAGGATGAGCCATCACAGCTAGCTTTGGGGGCACCATCATCGTCACCAGCTACAGACTCCCAGGCTACATGTACTTATATCACTCTTCCCACTACTTTCTTTGAAAGGTTGGTTGTAGATCAACGACAGACCAGGACTTTGGTCGACCAAATTGTCAACCGGATGCCTCAGCTTATATAGCCTGGTGTGTTAGCCATGGAGAAGAGTATAAAAGATGAAATATGGAAGGAGCTTACTATTTTGAAGAACAGGATGGATGGCTTAGAGGCGCCCATGTACAAACACAATTGCAGGCTGTCGGATCAAGCAATAATAAAGAGTTCCAGAAGCAGTTGGCCGAAATGTGAGCCTAAGTTGCTAAACTAGCTGAAAAGCCGGTACAAGTGCCCACTCCAGTAATGCCAAACTCATTAATGAAGATATTCGATGAACAACCTACTACTCAGTCTCTTGACAATATCTGGGGGGAACTCTTTAAAAAAAATTCGGTAAGAAAAAAAAAGCTGGAGATGATGAGCTACCGGCTGACCTGTCCAGAGAGGAAAGAAGGCAGCACAAGAAAGCTTGCAGGGCATCAAGGAAGGAAGCTAGAGAACAAGAATCCCTTGAACAATAACAACGACATGTAGTGTTAGCTGGAGTTTCTAGTAGCGGAGTACCTATCCCGATGGGCGATAGCCTGCCTGATCATGCGCTGGTTTTTGAGAGTGCACCCGTTGATAAGGATGTCAATGTTGATCCAACTACTGGCGCCTAGAGCACCGCAAGTATGACCCCTCCTCATAGCTCTGTTTTGTTTTTCTTTATTGACTTTGAGGAAAAAGTCTTTTGTTTGGGGAGGGGGTGGTGAGCAACCTGCCATTCTAGTTGTTAGAATGAATGGAGGTTGACTCTATGTTTCCTATGAAAACTGTTATGGTCCTGTGTTTGTGTTGGTATGTTGAGCTGTGCAGCAACTAGTCTGTCTGTAATGATTACCTTGATATGAGATTTGACTGTTAGGATCTTTAGATGACATCTTAGATACTTACATGCTGAGCACTGCTAGTCTGATCAATAAATTTGTGAACCAAGAAATTGGAGAATGTAGTCCTGTGTCATATGTGCGTGAGTTTTGCTTGAAGTTTAACACTAGGAGTAGAAACTAGAACTTGCCTAAGTAGTCTTGCTTAAATCTGAGAATAACCGGATAGGAAAGGACCAGTAGGCCAATTTTGTTATGCCATTAAAGAGCCAAAAATAAAACAACCAAATAAAAAGCTTATCACTTGAACTCGATTTGAGCCTAAATATCAGGTTTTGTTCTTACCCAGTAAATATCATATTCTTTGGTCCCCGAAGATACTATGTCACAGCTCAAGCCAAAAGCCTATGTTGAAAGTGATTGCAATCCGAGCAGAAAGAAGAAGTGAGAAAGAATGTTCAACTAGTGAGTTGAGTGCATATAAAAAAAAGGAAGTGTGAAGAAAAGAAAAAGAAAAAGAAAATAATGGTTGCTGGGATGTGCTGAAATGAAGAAAAATAGGAAATCGCTCAAAAAAGAGTTTTGTGCAAATGAAACTTTGGAAAAGTAAGGGACTAGTCACTTACAAACCCAACTATCCATTCACTAGCCTGAGCCTATGTTACAAGGCGATAAAGTCCTACAGTGATCCTATTTCGGGTGTTTGAAAGATAGGGTGTAGAAAGCAAGGACAAGCCTATGGTAGTTTGTTATTAGCGTTAGAAGTTCTTTGAGAGTGAGAGCATAGTACTTAGTCCCAATTATCATGAGTGGAGACTTCTTTGGTGTGAGGACACAGTGATTGCATTTGAGAGTAGATTGTGTTAGCTGATAGTTCACATGTATAAGCATGATCGACTATGAGTAATGAGATGTCATATATTGATCCTTGCATGTTAGATTCATGGTTTTGGATACAAATTGTACTTGGGATGGCTGCTACATAAGTGCAAAAGTGTTTGAATGATTTGAGGGCTGGATGTATTATTTTCTCATCACTTGAGGACAAGTAATGGTTCTAAGTTGAAGGTGTTGATGTGCCGCAAAATCTTGGCACATTTCATGCTTAAAAACTAAGAATTGATACTAGAATCGAGTGTATTTATGTGGATATAATGCGTTAGGTAGTTTTTGTACAGGTGAAAGAAGTGGAAGGGAAATAAGATAGAAAAGATGAAAATGCAAGAAGAAATATGAGTGCTGACAAATCAAGTGAAGATCACGGACGCCTTTATGGGCCGTGAAGATCAAGACGGATCGTGATAACATCCGTGGTACAATTTTCAGTAGGCTAGCATTGAAGACCCAAACTTGGGGAGTTTTAAATGAAGACCACGGACACCCAGACGGACCTTGGTCTCTTTAACGGTCCGTGGTGTAATTTCCTGTGAGAAAGCTTTGAGAAGGCAACTTGTGGCAATGCTAAGTGAGGACCACGGGAGACCTTATGGACCGTAATACCAATGACGGGTCATGGTGCAATTCGTAAAGTTGAACCAGTGAATGGGCAAAGAAAAAAATTAAAAAGTAATTGACCAAGTGAAGACCACAGATAACTACACGGACCGTGGTCACTGTTACAAGTTGTGGCAGTGTTTGTAGTGATATTACAGTGTACCGGTCTTGAAGAGCCTATTTTGGTCGAGTCCAAGTGAAGGTCACGAAGGGCTTCACGGACCGTGAAGCCCTTGATGGGTCGTTTAAGCAGTCGTGAAGGGTTCAACAGTTCAATCCTACTTCGAGTATGACTCTTTTTAAAACACTTTATTTGAATTAACTAGGTCATTTTTTAGTTTTTATCTTATCTTGACCTTGAACGATGAACAAGTTTCCATTATTCTCAGTTTTTATTTTTGATTTTAACATTGAATTAAGTTCGAAGTTTGGATTTCTGGTTCTTGAATTATCGAAGTGGCTTGTTGATTTGCTTATTCTCGTAAGTAATTTTTAAACATGTTTTCATTTTATATATCTGAATATTTACGTGAAATCATGAGTGGCTAAATACCACAACTAGGATTGTGGGATCTATGACGTGAATCAAATTTTAATTTCGTAAAACGAGTGATAGGCGATTTGTTTCTGAAAATTATAATCTAGCTTTCATTATTAATGTATTATGATGAGTGCACGCATTGAAGTGAGCATGTATCTATTAATTTTTTTGAGAGAAAAGTAATAGTTAGGAAAAATCTAAATTAACTTGAAGAAATGGAGTCAAAGTTTGAGTTCGAGAGAAAAGAACTTTAACACCATTGTCAACGAGGGTAAAACTAGTAACACTCTGGGACCGATAGGACTTGAGTGAACATTATATGGTTAGACTGAGAAGTATCAGATATATCTAACTCGTCTGTATTTTGTAGAGATAAATTGCCTAAAACTCAACTACGGAAGAACATTAGGTATAACGTTATGGGTAACACAATCCTGGTTTCTTTTAATCAATGAAACAACTTGAGAACTGAAAACTCTGTTAATTGTTAATTTGGTTTTCGATTACAAATCTTAGTTACTAGAACATCACAACTAAACCAATTTTACTTTCCATAATTGTTTCTTTAGGAAATAATAACGACATTTGAGTAAAACGCGACAATGAAATCATTTATGTAAAGAAATTCTCTGTGGGATCGACCTCAACTCAGATTGAGTTCTATAAATTGACTTCGACCATTTATATATCTTAATTGAGGTGTAAGTTTGGACGTATCAAGCCTCTGATAGTCGAAGTGTTCCATGTACTTTTTCGATTCAGTGCAACAACAACTTGGACAAGGCTAATATGTATCAAATTCATCCCACAGTTTCCTCATTTTAGAGAAGTAGCTGGAAACTGAGGAAACTCTTGAGATAAGGTAGCTATCAGCTTATGAAGATAGAAAATACAAGATCCATTCACTTTATCAAATCTCTCTTGGAGATCAGTCCAGACCTTATAGGCACTGGATGCATACACAATTCCACTGAGCAATTCAGTGCTAACTGAATTCATGACCCATGATAGGACTACAGTGTTACACTTTTCCCACAAATCATGTAAGAAAGCATCAAACTCTCTATAGGATACTTACCAGTTACATATCCTAATTTACTTTTGACAAACAAGCTAATACGCATGGAACTGCTCCACATAGCATAATTTTCTGGACCAGTCATCTTAATGGAGATTAAGGAGCTACCTGGTGTGTCATACGATTGAAGAAACAATGGATGATGTTGATCAATTGTCATCACAGTGTTAGTCGCACCATTTCCAGTAGTGCTATCAACTTCATTGAGAGTAGGCAGAGTTCTAATTTGTTGCGATTCAATTTTCTACCGAAGTTTGCTAAACCAGAATTACGATCGGAGAAGAAGATGAATTGCAGAGTGAAGATGTAAGAACAGATTTAACCAGCGTGATGCTCTGATACCATGTTAAACTCCATGATCTTCATCACGCAAATCAGTTAGTTGAGAGAAAGGAAGAATCTAGATTTAATAGAATTGAAGAATTGATTTCATTGATATTCAACAAACCAAGCTTCATCATATACAATATAATTCCTAACTGCATGAGAATCTTCTAGAACTAACTCTATAGTTAGTTAAATTAACTAAGTGAGCTATAATCAGTTGCTAGTCAGCTCCACACTATCTTCTTAGATCAACAGCTTACTTATCAATTAGCTTCTTTGATTTGATACTTATTGTCTCATTTTCCAACCCTCACAACAATTTAGGAATTATTTCAAATAGATTATCAGAGAAAAATATAAGCAAGAAATTCTCCTTTTTATTTTCAACTTTTTTGTTAAAAATGGTTTGTATGATTTTTTATTTTATTTTTATGTTTGATTGCTAAAAAGTATTCACTCTGTTTCAATTTGTTTATCTTATTTTATTTTATAATATCTTTTAGAAAAAGGCTAGCGTACTCCCTTCTATTCAATCAATTTGTCTTAATTTCTTGTTTATTCTGTTTCAAAAAGAATGTGTCTCTTTCACTTTTTTTTTTACAAGTCTTTAATTCTAAATTTTAACATGACATGGTTAGGATCATTATATAAAAATATATTTTAATACATTATACATATAATTAGCTAACACCACAATATTCAAAGGTCATGTTTACTTTTATAACCATGTGTCAAGTCAAAATCAGATAAATAAATAGAAATATAGGGAGTAACTCTTTATATTCAACATCCTATGTGTCATATTTTCGTCCACAATTCAAAAAGTATTTTGATATATTACACATATTTTTAGTTTAACATTACAAGATTCAATTATTTTTAAATTTTTTTAAATTTGATATTTAATCAAACTAAAACAAATAACTTAAACAAAATAAATTATTGTACGTACTTTCTTTTCTTGTTTCTTGGAGCCTTGGGGCTTGGCCTACAATATTCCATAGCCTATATGTGTTTAAGAATTACTCTGATTGTTCACTTGATATGTTCAAGTTTACATGTTTTAATAGTCTTATGATCATTCAAATATTATGACATATTTATTCTCTATTTGACAAAGTTCATGAGAGAGTAGAAATGTTTTTTTTTCAAAAAAAAGTTTATTTTTAAGAAGTAAATTATTTGGCCAAATTATGGGAAAATAATAAGTGTATTATAGGGAGCAATGAAAGATATTCTCCAAAAGTTTAAAAAATAATTTCTCAAAAACACCTTTTTGAATAATGCTTTTGAGAAAATATACTTTACTTTTTTCAAAGATTGGTCAAACACTAATGAGTTGTTGCTCAAAAGATTTTAAATTTGATTGGTCAAACACAAATTGTTTCTCATCAAAAGCATTTTCAAAATAAAATGATTTTACAAGTTTGGCAAAGCAAACTACTATATATTAATACCAAAATAATTAAAAGTTATTATGTTCTTCACAAACTACATGTTGATTCAATTTTAGATTAGGGGTGTACTTAGGTTGAGTTGATTCGAATTTTTCAAATACCAAAACAAATCAATTGTGTCAGATTTTTAAATTTATAAACCAAACTAACAAAAGGCAGGGTTTCAACCTTGTATTTTCTTGTGTTTTTTTTAATCTTCGTGTGTTTTTCATTATGTTTGGTAAAGTCTTCAAACAAACATATAACTAAGTTGTGCCTCAAATATTATCTTAGTCCTATAAAAATACAACTATTTAAGGTATTTTTAAAGAAAATAATACAAAATATGAGTTGACTAATGACACTAAAAACATTCAACAACAAAAAAGACATTTTAAATAGAAGAAGATATTTCCCTTAAAAAATTAAGGAAAAACATTTTTTGAATCACTAAAAATACTCAATCACATCCCCATACTACCCATAAGTACATTTGGTAAATTAATTTAAAGATATTTAAGTTCATTAAACATGAAAAAATTGGAAAATATTTCACAAGAGCATGATAGTTTGATCATAGGTTCTTAGTTTGTGGGACAACTTGTGGTATTTTAGCAGCAATTATGTCAACTTGTTCACCGGGTGATACTTTAATTCTTGCAAGAAACTCACATGTTTCAGCAACTTCAGGAATAGTGCTTTGTGGTGCTTTACCAAATTATATTCTTCCTGAGCATAATCTTCAATGGGATATTGCTGGAGGTGTTACCCCCTCACATGTAATTACTTGGTCAACTTTATACAAGTTTAAATGTCTGCTTGTGTACACTCAAAGTTGTAGGGCATAGATGTCAGATTAGACAAAGTTAAATGGAACTTTTATGTGTTATGTCACATTAGGATTCACCATAGCTACAACCTCTCTATTGACTTAAGCCTTCACAGCTTGAGCCAACATTTGGATAACCGACCTAAACTCCGCATGGGTGATATTCTTGACCAAAGGATCAACCGGAGCTTGAGGATGAGCTCCTTGTTCCACATTGTCACCCTCCGTCCTTCAAGCATTCACCCTTCTAGTATTCATATCCTAAAGAACATAGGGCAAGGATTAGGATAAAGATCTTATAGAGATAACTCTATGGCACGTCTTAGAGCAATGAAGAAGTGAAGTTTCTAAATATCTTGTAGCCTCTCATTCATAAATGTGGTACGCTTCACATTATGAACAAGTCTCTACTAGACATGGTTTATTAGACATCATCCTAGAATCATTCTAAATCTCGTGCTCTGATTACCAAGTTTGTCACGACCCAGGGGTACCCCATAGATGTAACAAGGCACATAGAACCCTCAAAGGCTCCATGTAAGCCACTTAGCATGTCATAACATAAGAATAGAACAATAAAGAGTAAAATACATTTCAAGTCTTCAAAAGTATTTTTCAAAAAAGAAAGTGGAAGTCTAGACTTGTCTCAATATAGCCATCTATTACAATACTTGAATGAAATATGGCCTAGCCCATACAACATGTCCAAAAAGGAAAATACAATAAAGGAAACTACATCATGAGAAAAAGACGTCCTCGAACCATGAGGACTCACCAATAAGCTAGGAGATTAAGCAAATCCAAGATTTAGCCACAACGATGATCACCTTTAGAATCAGACCGTACACTTGGGGAAAAATGTAGGAAAAGTAGGCGTTAGTACAAAAATGCACCAAGTATGATAGCCATGCATAAAAACCTTTAAAACATGCTAAACATGACATTTCATTATAAATCATGCTATATTCCAAGTTTAAACATCATCATAAGGATAGTTGGAGAACATAAGTCATAATCATCATCTACAATGCAAACTAGCATCATCTTTAAAACCTTGGAACTCATATACCAAACTCATCATAACACAAAAAGAACAATTCATGAATAACCTCAAAAGAATATTTGTGCAAGGCATGAATAAGACCTCATAAATCTCACTCATGCTAAATAAACCACTTTAGGCCATCATTCATGTCTGTCACCTTCTAAAACTCTTGAACACTATGAGGTACTTATCAAGCACATCTTAGTTCATTATTATCTTGAACACTTTTAGATGCTTCCTCATGAATGTCTTAGTTCATTTGTTATTTTAAACACTTTGACATGCTTCTTCAAGCATGCCTTAGTTCACATATTTGAACTCTATGAGATGCTTTTTCAAGCATGTCTTAGTTCATTATGTTTGAACACTTTGAGATGCTTTTTCAAGCATGTCTTAGTTCATTATTAATCTTTTTGTAGTTGGGATATAGCCTTAACCGACATGAGACGATGTGAGCTTTCACATGATCCCTCCTGGTGTTACCCACACCGTCAAGGGTTGGTCTACTTTCCTAAAGTAGAACTGGTTTGTTAGCTTAGTTGGATCCACTAGCTAAACATCCTATGGGGCACATACTTATGGGATTCGAGATTGCTACCAGAAACTCGAACTCCACTTGGTAAAGGATTCAATCTCATGAGACATACTTTGGGAAACCCGGACTCTACTAGGTGAGAGTTCCCATTTCGGAAGCCCAGACTCATCTATGTGTGGCCTACACCTCATTTCAATAGCCACTCGATTCTAGGCCTAAATCCCACAAGATAGTTATTAAGTCTCTACTTTGACTCAAGCTCATGAAAAGTTGTCCTTGAAAATCAATCCAAGTTAATTCACTAGAAAATCTCTTTAGACCATGCGTGAGCAACTATCACCATCTATGATCACTTTTACTCTTAGATTCAATTAGGTGAGAAAAACCTTTCAACCTTATAATATTCATTATGTGAGAAAACCTTTCACATTAAGTTCATTATGAGTTCATGAGAATAACCTTTCAATCAGCCCAAAACAACAACCTAATCATAATGAATAACACTTCACTCTCAAATCATCATTAAAGCATTTACATAAACTCTATAAAACAAGCATAATCTCATACTTCACCTCCTTGTGGTTAAAACCTAATTTCAATCAACACATCTAGAATTCAATAATTAGACATAGATTTAATCATAATTTCATGTGAATCTATCACCTCATGCATCAATTCATACAATTCACCTTTCATCACCAAAGACCTACATCATATCATCAACTTTGAGAAACATGGGGATTTAATAGGTTCTTGGGTAATTCACCATAAAAACATAGGTAAATCACCAATTCATACATAATATAACATAATTCAAATATTAGAATCATTTTTGAAAGGAACCCATGACTTTGTAATCAAACCCTAGCTTTTGGGGATTTCTATCTTTGAAATTGGGGTTTTGAAGGGACTCCATGGATGAAGGTTATCCATGGATGAAGAGATATCATACCTTATAAATGAAAACCAATGAATTTTATGAGAAGAACTTGTTTCTTGAACCCTAGCTCCAACTTCCCTCTTTTTCTTCCTTGAAGTTCTAGAGAAAGAATATTTTTTGGAGAGGATGAACTTTTGGGAATATAATTTGGGTCTTGGGTATTAATGACTTAAAATGGTGAGTTAAAGGGTAAAAAACACTTATAGGTGTATAAAACTAAGGCAAAACAACCTCACTTAAAACTAACTTGATTTGGAATTTACCAAAACGACCCTCACTAGGAAGCCTAGTGCCAGGCACCACGGCTGGCTCCACGAGCCGTGGTCCTTCCCGTGGTCCTTGGGCAGTGGATAAGCTGTGGTATCTTGGCCTTAAAAAAAACTCTAAGGCATCTTCACAAGCCTTCCCATGAGTCGTGGTCTTCAACACTGACCGTGAAGTGGCTTGTGAAGGTGAGCCATTCTTGGGAAACTCAAGGTAGCTACTACCTTAGCCACCATGAGTCGTGGTCCTCACCACTTACCATGGTGGTGGCCATGAAGTGGGGCAGTGTCTTGGAAATTTGGGGCAGCCTTGGCACTTGGCTTGGGCCTTGCCCCTTTGCCTTGGGTCTTGCCCCTTTGCCTTGGCACTTGTTACCCTCACTCTTAGCCCTAGTTGGCCTACTAAACTATGGGGTGTTACATTGGTATTTCATCCTTGGGATCTGGTATGTCTCTTTTCTCTTCTATGGCTGAAGTTGAGACCTCATCAGATCATTAGGCAACCTATCATCTTCCAAGCAAACTACAGGGTTGGTAGGAGGCAAGCCATTGGCAGGCTCATCATGGATACCATTAGGTGTGACATCTTCAGTAATAGTTTGATCATATAACAATGGTGTGCATAGAGGCTCAACAAGACTATTTGTCTTTAAAGGGAATTGATTCTCTATAAATGTGACATCTATGCTAACATGAAAGGAGTGGGACTCATATCAATTACCCTATATCCTTTTTCTGTATCTGCATATCCCATTAGTACTCATTTTCTTGCTCTTGGAGAAAACTTATCAAACATGGGCCAAACAGAAGTGAAACAAAAACATAAAACATCTTATGTGGAGATTATCCTTGCAAAACTGCAGAGGGAATCTTATTAATCAAATAAATTTTCGCCTTTATACAGTGACCCCAATAAGAAATAGGGACATTAGATTGTAGTCTTAAGCTCTAGCAGTATTGAGGATATGCTTATGTTTTCTTTCAACCACCCAATTCTACTGGGTTGTGTATGCACATGAAGTTTGATGTATAATGCCAAGAGAAGAAAATAAGTCTCTACAATTTGAATTCATAAATTTTGTGCCATTATTTGATCTCAACCTTTTCACTTTTATTCCAAACTGAGTATTCACCATTAACAAAAAGTTTCTTAATACAGAAAAAACTTCAACTTTTGTTGAATTAATCAAGGCTAAGAAAACCTATTGTAATCATCAACTATTGTGACAAAATATTGTTTCTATCATACTTTAGAGTCTTATAAGAACCCCATACATCTACATGTACCAACTGGAAAGCAACACTAGATGTATGTAAACTATCAGGAAATAAGGTTCTCTGTTGCTTGGCCAAATGATATATATGACAACATGTTTGATCAGGTTCTATGTTGCTTGGCCTAAGGATATATATGACAACATGTTTGATCAGATGAATGAACATTGATAAATGAGAGATGTTGCATAAAATGAAAGAGGGAAGTCCAAGTCTTTAATTCCACGGTGTGGCTAAACTATTATCCTTAATGGCAGCACTGGCTACAACCTTTATTGTGTCTTTCAACAAGTATAAGCCAGCACATTCTCTACCAATCCCAATCAGCTTCCTACTTGAGAGCGTGCAACACACAAAAATTAGGGAAGAAACTGAAACTACACAACAGTTCTTTAGTTAGCATGGCAACTGATAACAAGTTGAACTAGAAGTCTGGTACATGTAACATATCCTGCACTTTATACTTTCCAAAAACAACCGAACTGCTTATGCCTTGAATGTGAGGCCTATTTCATATAGGCAATTGAACAATGCTTGATCTTGGACTACCTATATAGCTCATTTTGTCTACAAGAGCTTTAGAAGATTTAACATTATGAGTACTATTAGAATCAATGATCCAAGCATGATTATAAAAGGTAGGTGTCAGTGACACATTACTTGCAAAATTTGCCTTGCAGTCACCAACCTCTGTGTGTTTGGTATTGTGTCTATGTTTTTCTACATCGTTGTATTCCTCCTTAGTGAGATAAAAACCATGTCCTTTCCCTTCATGAGCTACATAGTTAGCATTGGACTTAAAACCAGGCCCTACATTCTGAGTCTTGTTGGTTGATAATCTATAACCATTGCTCCCTCCTTGAAACACATTTGGTCATTGTATCCTTTTACAAATCTGCAGGATAACCTATGACCCTATAACAATCGTTAGTTAAGTGATTCATGTAACCACCATGTTCACAACCTATATCTTCTAGCTTCTTTCCCTGAAAACCTTGACTTCGATTGACTGGCATAGAAATATGTTCTTTGTTAATATTTGTAACACCCAATAATCTCTAACTGTCCTCTTGTACTACAATAACATGTGCTTGATTAATAGTAGATACATTAATTTTAAGCAAAATGTCACTCCTCACGTGATTGTAGGACTCTAACCCCATTAGAAACATCAATAGCCTTTTCTGAATTAGTTGTTGGTGTAAGGCTTAGCCTCATAACAATTACACAATGGAGCTGGAACTAGAACATCCAATTCATTCTGTAGATCTTTCAATTTTGAATGGTAAATTGTGATAGAATCAGTATCTTGTTTCAGAGAAGATATATCTACCCACCTTGGTGAGGTTAGATTTGTTGAATTGTTCTCAAGAGTCGCTACTATTAATTATGTCATATCCAAAAGTCAATTGATGAAACGAATTGGATTGTGAAGACAATACAAAGCTTTTAAAAGACGATCCTGATATGTCCAAACTTACACCTCAATTAAGAGATATAAATGGTCAAAGTCAATTTATAGAATTCAACGTGAGTTGAGGTCGATCCTATAGAGAATTTCTTTACAATAATGATTTCACTATCGCGTTTACTCAAATGTCGTTATTATTTCCTAAAGAAACAGTTATGAAAAGTAAAATGGGTTTAGTTTTAATGTTCTAGTAACTAAAATTGGTAATCAAAATACATATTAGCAATTAACAGAGTTTTAAGTTCTAAAGTTGTTTTGATGATTAAATAAAACTAGGATTGTGTTCCCCATAACGTTACATCTAATGTTCTTCTGTGATTGAGTTTCGGGAAATTTATCTCTACAAAATACATATGAGTTAAATATATGTGATACTTCTCAATCTAATCAGATAATTTTCACTCAAGTCCTCTCGATCCCAAAGTGTTACTAGCTTTACGCTCGCTTACAATAGTGTTAAAGTTCTTTTCTCTCGAACTCGAACTTTGAATCCATTTCTTCCAGTTAATTTGGCTTTTTCCTAACTATCATTTTTCTCTCAAACAAATGACAGATACAGGTTCACTCCAATGCATGCACTCATTAAAATACATGAATAACGAAAGCTAAATTATAATTTGCAAATATAAATCGCCTATCACTCGTTTTACAGAATTACACTTCGATTTATGTCATAGATCCCACAATCCCAGTTGTGGTATTTAGCCACTCATGATTTCACATAAACATTCAAAAATATAAAATGAAAATATGATGAGAAAGTACTTACGAGAATAAGCAAATGAACAAGCACTTAGATAATTCAAGAACCGGAAATCCAACCTTCAAACTTGATTCAATGTTAAAATAAAAAACCGAAACTAAAAATATTTGAAACTGTGTTCTTCCTTTACGATGAGACGAGATAAAAAAAACTAAAATACGACCTAATTAATTCAAATAAAGTATTTTAAAAAGAGTCCTACTCGAAGTAGGACTGAACTGTCGGACACCTCAGGACTGCTTCCACGACCCGTCAAGGGCTTCACGGTCCGTGAATCCCTTCGTGGTCTTCACTTGGACTCACCCAAAATAGGTTCTTCAAATCCTGTACACTGGATCATCACCACAAACACTACTACGACTCGTGACAATGACCATTGTCCGTGTAGTTTTTTCGGAGTGATTCCCTCCTTTTCTTTATTTCAGCGCATCCCAACAACTATTATTTTCTTTTTCTTTTTCTTTTCTTCTTTTTATTTTCTTTTTTTATTTTTTTATATGCATTCAACTCACTGGTTGAACCTTCTTTTTCACTTCTTCTTTCTGCTCGGATTGAAATCATCCTCAACTTAGGCTTTTGGCCTAAGTTGTGACATCGTATCTTCGGAGACCCAAAGATATGATATTTACTGGGTAAGAACAAAGAATGATTTTCAGGCTCAAATTGGGTTCAAGTGATAAACTTTTTATTTGGTTATTTTATTTTTGGATTTTTAATGGCTTAACAAAAATGGCCTACTGATTCTTTGAAATCCGGTTATTCTCAGATCTAAGCAAGACTACTCGGGCAAGTTCTAGTTTTTGCTCCTAGCGTTAGACTTCGAGAAAAAATCACACACACATGACACATGACTACATTCTCTAGTTTCTTTATTCACCAATTTATTTATCAGACTAGCAATGTTCAACATGTAAGTATCTAAGATGTCATCTAAAGATCCTAACAGTCAAACTTCAGATTAAGGTCCTCATTTTTCACAAACTAGCTATTGCACAGCTCAACACACAAACACTTTATATTCTTATCACAATAAAGACAAAGTCATCACAATTTTCACAATAAACACAGAGTCAACCTCCATTCATCCTAACAAGTAAAATGGCAGGTTGCTCACCACCCCCTCCCCAAACAAAAGAACTTTGCCCTCAAAGTCAATAAAGAAAACAAAACAGGGCTGTGAGGAAGGGTCATGCCTAGGACACTCTAGGCGTCGGTAGCTGGCTCAGCGTCGGAACCCTTATCAACGGGTGCATTCCCAGAAACCAGCTCTGGGTTAGGATGGCTATCACTAACTGGGGTAGGTACTCCATAACCAGAAGCACCAGCTAACACCACATCTCGTTGTTGTTGAATGAGTTCTTCATCTTTTCTTGCCTTCTTCCGTGATGTCTTGCGGGTTTCTTGTGTTGCCTTCTTTCCTCGTTAGATAGGTCGGCAGGTAGCTCCTTATCACACTCTTTGGCTTTGTGTTTTCTCTTGCCGGACTTACCCTTGGGTAGTTCACCCTAGAAATCATCAAGTGATTGCGTGGAGGGTGCCTGACTGAGCAATTACATCAAAGATTCTGGCATGACCGGAGTGGGCACCTGTACTGGCTTTTAAGCCAGTTTAGCAACCTGAGCTCACATCTTGGCCTATTGTGACTTGAACTGTTCGCTATCTACTGAACTGGTGGCCTAGAATCGATCCTCTCTAACTATCCATCATGTCTTTTAAGAAAACCAGCTCCTTCCGCATCTAATTTTTTATCTCTTTCTTCGTAGCTAACATATCTGGCTCTATTAGCTGAGGCATCCATTTTACAATCTGGTCGACTAAGGTCCTGGTTTGGCGCTGATCTGCAACCAATTTCTAAAGAAATATCATAGGAATAATGACAAAGGTACTTGGAGCCTGTGAGGCTGAAGCTGGTGGTGGTGGTGCCAATGTAGATGGTTGTGATGACTCCTCCTGCTCTGGCTCTCTATCAGCATGTGGAATGTCAATTGGGAGATGAGGAACAACAACCAAAGAACCCACAACTCCAGATTTCGCACCAAAGAGATGGTTAGCGACATCTTTGATTTTAGAGGTTTGGGTCAGTCTGAATACCTCACCCCATCTAGCAACTAGCCTGTTTAGGGGAATGTTTGCTTGTCGACTTTATTTCCTTATTAGATAGGGAAATGTAAGTTTGGCTCTCTCATTTAGTGCCCTGTCTCTCACTCGGTCATTATGATCCACCCTACATTTACCGGGTAACCAATCATGAGGCATGCTACCAAAGAAGCCAGTGAAGGAGACAAGGTATTATCATTACCTGTAGGTCTCAATTGTGCATGGACAATAGCCCACCAAACCTTGGCTGGAAAAGATAGTGAAGCTTTAGTAATGAGTGGTGGCATTGTTGTAACCCAAACTGCATTCTCCCCATCTACTGCAATTAGCCTCGCAATTCGGCGCAAAACCCTCTCTCTAGAACTGTGAATCTCCATCTCAGTATCACTGGTGACTGCATGATGGTTCCTCTCATAAAGGCCAACTAAAGTTAGTGTTGTGTATTCCGGGCCATGCAACATCATGTTGATAGTAGCCTCGGAGATATCTATCAATTTGCCCCGAACCATAATTGATTTGAGTGGTCCCAATGTACTAGCTATGTCTTTCTGCCCCCGTTTAGTTGTCTCAGTGTTTGCAACAAAGTCCATCAAAGTGGCTGCATAAGACGAATAAAACTCTCTGGTTAAGTGGCTAGAATATTCACCAGGTGCATTGTTCATCCAGTCAAACTAATGAAACTGAAACATTCGATAAATGCCGGGGTATGATTTGATATCAGCCACCACCACTCTGGTCTCAAGCATGATTGGTCTCTTCGTGAAACTGTTAAACTTGATCACAATTTCGTTATTAAAGAACTCTTCAGACCTGTTCACAGTCCACATAGAATAAAAACAATCAATCAACTGTTGTCTTTTTGCGGGATCGACTTCATGGATGTTAACATATAGGATCATGTTGTCATCGTTGGTTATGTCATCATCTTCTCCTACAACACCTGCCTCCTCCTGTTCTCCAGTTTCAGCTTCTGTGTTTACTGCAGGTGGAGGTGTAGTTGCATCTTCCTGATAGCTGCTAGCGGACTCTTGATTGCCTCTTGAACCATCTTCAGACTGGCTACCTGATTCCTCACCGCTACCAGCACTACTACCTTCCTCTTCAGACGGGGAAGGAGTGTTCTGGAGAATTGCCTTCAACGTCTGGGATCTAGTAGCTTGTGGTGGGTGATCTTCAATGAAAGTGTTTATTTGAACCTCGGAACTTCTAGATTCTGACGCATCATGACCTTCCGATTGAGAAGCAGTCGGTGAGGAATGTTGGGTTGCATTTTTTCTTCGAGGACCAATAGTAGCTGAGAAAAACAAAACCCATTAATACACAAATCAGTAAAATGACACATTATCAGGTACTTAGACTTCCCCTGTGTAATTATATCGTGGAGCCTTGACTTAAGAATGTCGTCACCCAATCTATCACTAGGAAGGGCCACACAATTAAAATACAGAAAAGAACTAAAAGTACAGAAAGTAAATTATACATTTTTTTATACGGAAGCTCACACGAGCCGTGGTAGGTACCACGGTCCGTGAAACCTCTCATGGATTTAAGATAGACTCAGTGTGCAACAAGAGTTTGACAAAGTACTGTTTATTGATGATTGCACGGCTCGTGGAGTTCACCACTGTCCGTGATAATGCTCGTGAACATCACCAGTAGTTGTATGAAATGCCCAAGTGTGCTCCACGAGTGGTTTTACAGCTCGTAGTGACTTCCATGATTAGTGAAGCCTATCGTGGTCTTACACTTGGCCAATCATTCAGTCATTTTATCCCCCGACTTCACCATAGGATAGGTTACCCCGATATATTTTTACACATGATCACAACGTGAATACTAACACCACTGAATCTCATGAATTGTCTAACCCTCCAAATTCTTGAAGCTTTGGATGTTGTCCCGAAGTGTCATCATCTTCGAAGGAGGGAAAAACCAACTTGAAACGTGGTGAAAAGCTCTTCCCACGAAGTGATTGAGTCTCGTGGCAATTCAGCCAACCACTTACATGCTTATCCCATCGGAGAAAATGGGAACCACCTCAACCAGACCGACTTTTGGGATATGTTCTTGAAGGAGAACGACCCGCAAACATCAATGAAGTTTCTAATATGCTCATGGGGATCCTCAAGAGCCAACCCACCAAACAATCATTTCAACGGTAAGAGCTGCAACATGGTACTTGTAATATGGAACACAATGTTCCCTTCAACCGAGGCAAGCGAATGGAACCTATTCCACTAATTAGATGAGGGTCATTAACATTAGGCTCGTTGACATCGTTGAGGTTACCGATGTCATATTTGTGGCCCACTTGGCTACAATTGCTTCCGTTCACACTCATTTCCTTTGTTCAAAATAGCAACACACAAACCAAAACTAAAAGTAAGTAGATTCAACTATGACTAAAAAGAACAAAATACAACTTAACCAAACAATTGAACCAACACCACTCCCCAGCAGTGGCACCATTTTAATTAATAACGTTTCAAAGACACCTCATCCAATTCTAAGTGTCAACGATCGTTAATTAGTATATAACCCAACTAAATGAGTTGGGGACGAACCCCACAGGGAGTGGTAGAAAGTACGAATATGATCAAGTCAGTCATATGAATAGACATTTTCGAATAAAAACAAAATTCAAATAAGGGGGTGACACCAATGTCAAATAAAGGGGTTTTGGTTTGAAATTATCAACTACAACATCAGCAACAACATGAAATAACAATAATGAGATGGGTTCTTGGGATGTAATTCGATTATAGGCTAATGTAGACAAATGGGTAATTGCTACTGTTAGGAAATAATTGTATATTAGTGAATAAGCTAGACTATAGAGGAGGTAAACTTTCTCTCGAACAATTTACCCCAAATCAAGTTGATTTCTCTCGAACAATTTACCCCAAATCAAGTTGATTTCTCTCAAACATCAACAAGCATGCAAAATAAAAACAGCCTACGCTTTAGTCCATTCACTCTCTCGAGTTGAATGTGTGGGAAAGGGTTTAGGATTCACTCTCTCGAGATGAACCCATGACAACCCAATACCCATAGATCATCAATCAATAATCTTGTTTTTGCATTTAAATTTCTATAATCAATAACCATTCTACTTTTTCCTCTTTTTTGTTCACTATGTTTATTTACGATAAATGCCGGGCTTGTATGCTTACTATTGCTTTCTTGTATATATCATTTTTCTAGTAATTCATCTATATG
>JAKRZT010006966.1:0-11068 GCA_029582215.1 Solanum sparsipilum
GATTTTTCCAGGTATGTATGGATTTATTTTCTGAAGGAAAAGTCTGATACATTTTCAAAATTCAAAGAATTTAAAAAGGTTGCTGAAGCAGAAGTTGGTAAGAAAATTCTTTGCCTGCGAACTGACAATGGTGGGGAATACACCTCATATGAATTCTCTAAATTCCTTCAAAAGTATCAAATACGTCGTCAGCTCACATGTCCAAATACGCCACAACAAAATGGCATAGCAGAACGAAAGAATAGACACCTAGCAGAAATCTGTCGGAGCTTGCTTCACGCGAAAAATATTTCGAGACAATTTTGGGCGGAAGCTATGAAAACTGTAGCTTTTGTGATCAATAGAATTCCTCAACAAAGGTTAAGTTTTCTTTCACCTTTTGAGAAGTTATGGAATATGAAACCATCAGTTAGCTATTTTCGTGTTTTCGGATATGTATGCTATGTATTTGTACCTAACCATTTACGTAGCAAGATGGACAAAAAGGTTGTTAGGTGTATCTTTGTAGGGTATGACAGTCAACGAAAAGGGTGGCGTTGTTGTGACCCAAGCACGGGAAAGTGTTACACTTCTCGGAATGTGATATTTGATGAAGCTTCTTCATGGTGGTCTTCAAATAAGAAGATCCTGCCAGATTCGAATGTTCTCAAAGATGTATTGGACTCGTCTCGTGTCCAGCTGAGTCTAGATGAAGCTGAAGATGAAGCTAACGAAGATATTGCCGAAGAAGGTGTGGCTCAAAATCCTTGGCAAACTGGTGTGTATCAACAACAAAGTGAAGAAGACGAGCTAAGTGGAGCAAACACACCACTGTCTCTTAGAAGGTCATCAAGGATCAGAAAGCTTAATCCAAAGTATGCCAATGCTGCCATAGTAGAAGAAGAAGATGAAAAAGAACCAGAGAATTTTGAGGAAGCATTCCAAAATCCGAAGTGGATTAATGCTATGAAGGAGGAGATTGATGCACTACAGCTGAATCAAACTTGGGAGCTTGTGGTAAAGCCAAGAGATGTCAAACCTATTTCTTGCAAATGGATTTACAAGATAAAGCGTCACACAAATGGGTCAATTGAAAGGCACAAAGCTCATCTTGTAGCCCGGGGCTTTTCTCAGCAATATGGACTAGATTATGATGAAACATTTAGTCCAGTGGCTAAGCTTCCTACAGTTCGAATCATACTTGCACTTGCTGCCAGTAAAAATTGGAACCTCTGGCAGATGGACGTAAAGAATGCCTTTTTGCACGGAGAGTTGGATCGGGAGATCTACATGTGTCAACCAATAGGCTTTCAAAGTCAAGATCATCCTGAGTATGTATGTAAACTTCGAAAAGCGCTATATGGTTTAAAGCAAGCTCCAAGGGCATGGTATGGTAAGATTTCTGAATTTCTTACTCATAGTTGTTATTCTGTAGCACCGACAGATTCCAGCTTGTTTGTGAAAGTTGTTGGAAAGAAACTAGCTATTGTGCTAGTATATGTGGATGATCTGATCCTAACAGGAGACTGTGAAGAAGAAATTCTTCTAACAAAGAAGAATTTGTCAGTTCGCTTCCAGATGAAAGAACTTGGACAACTCAACCATTTTCTTGGCTTGGAGGTTGATTGTAATGAAGAAGGAATTTATTTGCATCAGAAAAGATATTCTAAAGATCTATTGAAGAAGTTTGGAATGTTGAATTGCAAACCAATATCAACACCATTGGAGCCAAATGCTAAGATGTGTGCACATGAAGGAAAAGACTTAGCAGATGTGACAATGTATCAACAATTGGTAGGTAGTATGATTTATTTAACTCAGACTCGACCTGATATATCTTTTGCAGTTGGCGTGATGAGTCACTACATGCACAATCCAAAGAAGCACCATATGGAGGCTGTTCGGCGAATACTAAGATATGTGAAAAGTACAATTGACTATGGTCTTTTGTACAAGAAAGGTGAAGAATGCAAGTTAGTCGGATATTGTAACTCTGACTATGCAGGGGATCATGATACCCGACGTTCAACAACATGGCTATGTGTTTAAGCTCGGAGCTGGAGCGATTTCTTGGTGCAGCAAAAGGCAACCAACTGTGTCACTGTCAACAACAGAAGCAGAGTATAGGGCAACAACAGTTGCAGCTCAAGAAAGTATGTGGCTTATGCAATTGATGAAGGATTTACACCAACCAGTTGGCTACTCAGTTACCTTGTACTGTGACAATCAGTCAGCGATTTGCTTGGCTGAAAATCCTGTTTTTCATGCTAGGACGAAGCACGTGGAAATACATTACCACTTCATCAGGGAAAAAGTGTTGCAAGGAGAGATTGACTTGGAGCATATTAAAACCGAGCAACAAATTGCAGACGTGTTCACGAAAGGCTTAAGTGTCAATAAGTTTGAAAGTTTATGTCAACAACTAGGCATGGTTAAGACCGGAGCTGATGTCAAGAGGGGGTGTTAAAAGTTGTACAACATCAGCCCCTATTATTTAGTTTGACTAAGTCTGCACTATGGCTATATTTTAGCTTTCAGTTGGTAGCTGTTTCTTTTAATTCGTGATAGTTTTCCTATTTTGTAGTATTGCAGAATTGTGTTCCTAATGTTTAGGTGAGTTGGTATAGTGGAATTACATTAGTGGTTTAGTGGGAATATGATTCCATAACATGTAAACCTATATAAGGCTACAATGCCTATTGAATAATATATCCAGTAACCATCTCTGCAACAAACTTTGGTTCTCTTTTATTCTTCCTGTTATTTCCTTTTTCAACTATTGGCTTCTCTATCAAGTTGTGTTTATCAGACCCATCTTCTTAAATTGTCCCCTTATCAACCCATTTTGCCATTTGAGGTGAGTATTTGGGATCCACTTCTTATTTCTTGTTGTATGGTTGATTACATTTAGTTTTACTCTATTTATTGGTGAAAGGAGTTTAAGTTATATATGAGTCAATGCAATCAATAGTGGTAGTTGTTGCTGGTGGGAGGTAGTAGGTATCCTTTGGAATTAGTCGAGGTGCACTAGAGCTGGCTCAGACACCATGGTCATCAAAAAGAAAAAAAATAATGTTACCTGCAATAGTGGTACCTGTTGCTGGTGGGAGGTGGGAGGTATCTCGTACAATTAGTCGAGGCGTGCGAAATCTGTCTCGAACACCATGGTCATAAAAAAAATAGTGTTACCTTCAATATTGGCACTTGTTGCTGGTGGGAGGTGGCAGGTATCCCGTGGAATTAGTCGAGGTGCGCGAAAGCTGGCTCGGATACTATGGTCATAAAAAAAATAGTGTTACCTACCATTACCTTTTAAGTGATCTGTTTGTATAAATATATTCTTAGTGCGTAGAACTTAAAGCCATTGCTAATTGTATTGTAGGAGACAATTTACCGATTATAGTCAACCTTTCAGAGATTTATATGTTAGTAGAAAATATAAAGAACTTTTTGTACCTTTTTTTAATTATTTTTTTTGTATAATATTGGCATGAGATGAGTACATATGAAGTAATATGAAAAGTGAAGATTCATATAGATGATCCTAATAGACTGAAGCTTAGTTGTTGTTGTATGATTAGCCTTATATTGTGTTGAGTGAATCAAGTTAAATAATCAAACCAAAAGGAGGACATTGAGAACTTGAAATCACTACTGACAATGCTCAGTGCTGCAGCTTGATTTTAGGGGTGGGTGGGGGAACTTATATAGGAATTTGAATCACATTTGCTTTCTTGGTTGGGCAGAGGGTATTCATTAAAAAGGAACAATTGACAATTGTGAAATTTGAAAGGATACTAACTAAAAATGTTAAACATTAGGTTTGTGCAGGGTGGGGGGAAGCAGCTTCTATCTGGCATCTGAGCTCTGTCATTGACTATTTTGTCAATGGTTTCAGTGCACCATTCTAAGCATCCTATCAATTTATCTTTATATAGCATTTAGCCTTAGGGACATTAGATGTTCTCCTCTATTTAGTGGGTGATTGTTGGTTTATCAGCTTGGCAGGTTTTGTGAATACAAGTTGTGCGGCCAACTGTTTGCTATTGAAATGTGTGATATTTGTAGTAATTAAATTTACTTAATGAAAAATGTATTTTCTTGGCACAGTAATTTCCATTATATCATCCTTTGGGTCTTGAATTATTTTCTGAGGAAGTAAGCTAAATCTTATGCAATATAGACCCTTCGAGTCTTGAATCATTAGGCATACAGGAGTTAGTTTTATCTTCTTTACTTAGCTAGATAGGCTAAATGACTACTAGGACGTTTGTTTGTTTTTTACAAAAAAATTTTCTTTTTTCTCCATTTGTTGATAGACATAAAATGTAAAGTTCTCCCTCTGTCTCTCTGGAAAAAAATATGGCTTTTAATGTAAAGATTGAATTTTGTGTCTTCTATGCAAAGAAAGGTGTTGTGAGGAAATTCTGATATATTTGTTGTTTTCCTTTTCATTTTTCTGGGATATGATGAGTTAGTAACCACCACATGATTGGTATTTATGTATTAGATGTGATATTTTCTTGTTGCATCTGAAAAATTGCTTGCAACTATACAGGTGTTGTCCACTCGTCTTGGTAGGAAGCCAGAGGACATTGTGAAATTAGACGCTAACGAGAACCCCTATGGCCCTCCTCCAGAGGCAAGTTAGTATCTTTTGCAATGCCCACTGTTTAATGGAAAAATATCTGTGTATTTATTTTCCGCCTTCTCAATTTTAAGCTGTTGAAGTTCTTGCAGGTAAACGAAGCTTTGGGGGCTATGAAATTTCCGTATATTTATCCTGATCCTGAAAGCCGTACGTTGCGTGCGGCTCTTGCTGAAGATTCTGGCCTTGAATCTGAATATATTCTTGCAGGGTGCGGTGCAGATGAACTCATTGATTTAATAATGAGGTAAATATCATGATTAGACTATCTTTTTATATAAAGTCTAACTAAACGCTGACAACAAGTGTGGTATTTTGAGATATAGTCCTTGTTTGACCTACAGTTCAGATATTTAACTGTTCTCTGCTGCAGATGCATATTGGATCCTGGTGACAAGATTGTTGACTGCCCACCCACTTTCACAATGTATGAATTTGATGCAGCTGTAAATGGTGCAGATGTCATCAAGGGTAGATATGAGCTTTAATTATGTTCCTCATTATTATCATACTGAGTCTTAGATCCTTTCTCTTCTACAAGAGTCGTGAGACTTGGACTTGTTTTGGTGCAACAAATCATCTTTGGTTGAATGTAAGAGAGAAAGAGATAAGATCCTATTGTCTCTTAGTTCAAGAAAGACCAAAACTTCTAACTCACAATCTTGAGCAATAACTTGGTTTTACATTTGATTAAATACCCTGACATTCTTATTAATTTTTTGATCAGTGAAATACCATCATTATCTGATGACATCTATTTATGGTTGAGTATCAGCTCTTTTTGATTCCTGAAACAACTACTGTTATCTAATCATTTTCATCCCAAAGGATGTTGGATTCCTAGCTTTCATCATTAGAAGCTGATTATTTATTGTGTTTTATGGGGGATTGATAGTTTTCATAACAAGTAGTTGCATTGGAATCACAGCAGCTTGTTAGTTATTGCTGTTACTTAATCGTCAGGCCTTTTCCCATAAATGACGTATTGCTTGGTAATACTATACTGTGAAACTGTGAAACTGTGAAATTTAAGAGAGAAATGGAGTGAGAAAATGCAGAGACTCTACATTCAGACAACGCGATCTTTAAAGCATGAAGCAAAATGAAATAAACTGATAATTTCCAATTTTCTTCAATGTGATAATTATTATTGAGTCTTCTATCAATACATTAATCTGTAGCTCTGTCAAACTGGCAGTGTCTAGGAACCCAGATTTTAGCCTGGATGTAGAACAGATTGCTGAAGTGGTTGAACGTGAGAAACCAAAGTGCATATTTCTGACATCACCTAATAATCCTGATGGGAGGTATTGCTACATTGTATTCTTGGTCTATTTCTCATTGTGGTTGTACTTTGCTCCCTTGATTGTACTGCATGTGAGAGTCTCTCCCCCCCGACCCCTCCTGTCTAAGTTCTAATCATCTTCAAAGCTTTCAAGTTTCACCTTCCCTTTTTCTTTTTTTCACTATTTTCTAAGTCCTCGAGATAAAGAAAACGACTACTAGGAAAGTATTACAAGAATTTCAAGTTAGCCAGAAATACTGTGTTTCTTTTTTTAATTGGGGGAGAACACCAATGACGAGATGGTCTCAATACTATTCCATCATCGTTTGGTGGACATATGGATGGAAAGAAACATTAGAATTTCTTGAAGGCAAACATAGAAACATGCATAGCCTTGAACAAAATTGTATTTCTATGCTAGCTTTTTGGTGCAACATGGTTGTTGTAAATGATGTAGATTCCATGCTAAATATGAATGGGGCTTGATACACTTTGCAAATTTTAGCACACCATCTTAGTGTTGTTTTACCATTTATAGAATATCTTTACTTATTATTATTATTATTATAATAATAATAATTAATAATGACATCATTGGAAATTTGCTCGCTTTTCACTGCGTTGACTTTTCTTTTCTTTAGAGTTTGTTTGGCATTATACATTTTGATACCTTACCTCCTTTATGTTGTTATTCTATTGAAACAATCTATCTTGTTGTTGAACAGTATAATTGATGATGAAACTCTTTTGAAAATACTTCACCTGCCCATATTGGTAATATTGGATGAAGCATATGTTGAGTTTTCTGGAATGGAGTCTAAGATGAAGTGGGTGAAGAAGCATGAGAATCTGATTGTTCTTCGCACGTTCAGCAAAAGAGCTGGTAGGTTCATTATTTCCCATTTGACATCTATGAGAGAATTCAATATGTGTGCTTGGAAAACCCGTATGCCTCTTGTTGCTCTTTTGCTGATATAGTGCAAGATCTTATCAGTTGTGGCTGATACATCATCATCTCCTCTGTGTTCCTATTCGCAAAATTAGTGTTTACAAGTGCTATCATAAATGGGTGGTTGGGTTTAAAGTATAGTTGACTAATTTAAATGGTATCCCAATCCTCAGGTTTAGCTGGACTAAGAGTAGGATATGGAGCATTTCCACGGAGTATTATTGAATTCCTTTGGCGAGCAAAGCAACCATATAATGTGTCTGTTGCTGCTGAAGTTGCTGCTTGCGCTGCTTTAAAGAACCCCGCTTATCTGGAGGTATCTTAGGATATGGAACATTTCCACTGTGCATTATTGAATAACTTTGCCCAAATGTTCTAATCTCTTTTATAAGTAACAATATCACTTTCTTTTGGAAAGTTTTATTGATTATTTTGGCATTTATGCCAGAATGTGAAAGTGGCTCTGGTGCGAGAAAGGGAGAGGCTATTTAATCTCTTGAAAGAAGTCCCATTTCTTGATCCATACCCTAGCTATTCTAATTTCATTCTCTGTAAGGTTACATCTGGAATGGATGCTAAGAAATTGAAGGTGAAGTGCTTATATCACCAAGTTTCATTCTTGTAAAGTCAATTCTGTCACTTCTTCTATTCCAACTCATTTATTTGTTTATTTGGTCTCATGTCTTTCATCCTGTGCTAAACATCACTATGTAGAAGCTTGATACCAAGGTGAAAGAAGTATTAAAGAACATGAATAAAGTAAAAGAATTTTAATAGACTACCTTGTTTCTTTTATGTTATGGTAGTGCATGGAATAACGAAGTTAGTTCAATCGCCAAAATACTCGACGATTATGCTAAACAAGAGATGACCGATCTCTGCTGACTACTGAGGCAGTGAATTAACATAAGATTGAGAATAGGACGTATTTGAGGTCTTTTACAGTAAAATAAGTTGGAGATGATGCAACGGGTTGGAGGTTACGTAGGAGAACTTGTGGGCTAACTGGGACACCAGTTTTAAGAAACAATATGCTGTTAAGATATTAGGAAACACTATGTTGGAGCTAACTATATTGTAACACGAGAAAGATCAAAACTGGACCTACTGATTATTGCACCAAAAAAAAAAAACAGAAGAGCTAACATTTGTTATGGGCCGACGTCAACTTGTAAATTGATGCATATAAGGCTGTAGTTGTAATAGTAGTATTGAGATTTATATTAAGGCACAATTGTGAAGTGATCCTAATACTGCCCATGCTCACCCTTTCTTGGTATTAAATCTATTTTATGAATATATTGTTATGCGATTTTGAAGGCGCAGTTGGCAAGTAATGTATTTGTCTCTCCTACATTCTAACTGCAGAAACTCGTGTGGCAGGAAGACCTTGCGACTATGGGAGTGATGATCCGTCACTACAACAGCAAGGAGCTGAAGGGATATGTCCGTGTGTCTGTAGGCAAGCCCGAGCACACCGAGGCATTAATGAAATGCCTCAAGCACTTCTATTGATCTTGTTTGGGTTCAAAACGACAAATTCTGAAGTGTTTGTTGTTCTCTTACAATGAAAATAGATTGTGAGTTTTCCTTTGCTGTTCATACTAATTGCAGAGGAATCATTCTTCAGAAATAAGTCTATGGAAATGAGGAGTCACAGAGTGGTCTTCAAGTGTACATTATGTTGAAAAATGGCCATGCAATGGCTTTTGTAGTTTTCTACCTTTAGACTTGACCACTGATTGCAAAAGATTCAGATTGTAATTTACAAAATGGTTTGACTGATTTGAAGAAATGATTTAGTTTTACCTTGATGTTCTCTTTAACTTTTCAAAGGGTCATAAATCTATGTGATTTTCTTTATAAAGGATTGGTTTGTTAATAGAGAGAAGCATTGATAAATAATTCTACAAGTGAGATTTGAGGAAGGTAGAGATGGCAATGAGGTAGTGCGGGGTGGGTTGAGCTTAACCCGCAAATTTTTTAATCCATCCCGCATAATAATTTCTCATTTTCAACTTGCCCACCCTGCCCCGCTTCGCATAGACCCATACTGTATGAACCCGCTCCGCATTTTTTAATATTTTATTTTCTAGTTAAGTTTGATACTAAAATTAAAATTCATAAGAATAAATTCAATTTTTCATTGAGTTGCATTAATTTAAGTTTTTAGAGGTCAGTTGGAAAACATGTAAGAATTTGTATTATTTTTTATTGAACCATTTTTATTTACTAGCTTGAATATTTTTAGTAGCTTTAAAGAAAATTATCTTAGTAAATAATATTCTATCATTCTTATAACATGTAAAAAGTTAAAATTAAGTTTGAACCAGCATAAAATCACATATACCCACAATTCGCCCCACCCCGCATTAGTTTTTTTTAAAAACCATTTCAACCCGTCATGCACAACCTTAAACCTGCTCCGCCCCGCAGAGCCTTAAACCCACCCCGCCCCGTATTCCCCCCCCCCTTCCCCCAATTGTCATCCCTAGAGGCGGGTGGTTATGTACATAGACAGTACTTCTACTTTGTGAAGATAGATAGAGAGTTGTTTTTGAGAGAATTTCCCTCTCCCACTTGTTTTTCATAGATTTCAGGTAAGAAAGAAGAGGCATTTGTCGCAAAGGAAGAGCCAACCTCTCACACCTGTTCATTGGAGCATCTGTATATCTCCTTTACACATGATTGAACTATCTCAACTTCATTTACTGCATCTTTGTCCTCCATCGAGGCCAAAAATATCTTGTTCAGAATATCTTATTTCTCTCGATATGCCCATACATCCAACTCAACATCTTTATCTTCTTCAAAACTTTCATTTTCTGAACCTGCAAGTTCTTGACTAGCGAACACTCCGCTCCATATAACATAGACGATTTAACCACCATACTGTAATATTTGTTTTTAAAGTTTCTGAGAATATTGAATAAAAGGTGTCAAATAAGTCTTGATTTTGTTCTTGGTGACACTTTGACCAAGAAATGGTCAAACCCGCTTAAAAATGTAATAAGTTAATTGGGACAAAATTAATATTTTCAAAACTTTCTAATCTTTTATAAAATACAAAAAAAAAAAAAAAGCTACATTTTTCAACTACTCTAATAATAACCAAACCATTAAAAAAAAGGTAAAAGAAAATAGGATTCAAAAGTTCTTCTTCTCTCCAGCGTTCTTCTTCTTCTTCCTTAGAAAATCCAACCATCAAGAAATATTCTCATTCTCTTCCTCTTCATCTCCGGCTATCACTCTATTTTTCTGAATTGAACGTCGTCTTCGACTGTCACTCTTCTTAAAATTGAATAATGGTGTAATTATACCTATTATTTCTTATTTTTGACAGAAAATTGACAAACCCAAAAAACCCTAGTTTTGAGGAAACGTATATTCATTGTTGTCGTTCAGTGAAAAGTCATTTTTATTGCTTTTGCTTTTTTTTTTTTGTGACCATTTTATTCATATGATTGTAGAAATATAGTCTGTTTGGTTGTCCAACATATATTTCATTTTTTTTGAAAGAAGTGTTGTATGTTGCAACATAATAGTGATATATAGTGGTACATATTCGAACATAGTTGTCATATGTTGTCAAATTATGTCATATGAGTCATATGTTGATACAGATGACCCATGTGTTGCTACAGATGAACTATATGTTGCTACATATAACTCATTTGTTACAACATGTGACCCAAATGTTGTTACAAATGAGTCATATGTTGCTACATATGAGTCAAATATTGCTACAAATAAGGCATATGTTGCTACAGATGAGCCATATGTTGCTACAGATGCTCCATATGATGCGACATATAACCCATCTATTATAACATATGACATATCTGTTACAATATGTGGCCCAAATGTCGCTACAGATGACCTATGTGTTGCTATATATGAGTCAAATATTGCTACAGATGAGGCATATGTTGCTACAAATGACACATTTGCTATAGATTGTTAATTTGTTCCTACAAATGACTCATTTTTATAATTTTAGATTGTGCATTCATGGCTTGTCCCAATAGAAAAGGAGTTGTAAATGTCATTTCTAATTACTTTAGGTTTGTTGAAATCTTATTTGATCCTCTAGTGGATAAAGTTAAAAGGGAATTAGTTGGAGCAACAACCACCAAAAGGGAAAGAGTTGATGATGGTGAATTTCATGTCCTTAATGAGGATATGGTTGATGCAGTTGTAAGGGTTG
>JAKRZT010006967.1:0-27317 GCA_029582215.1 Solanum sparsipilum
TATATATATATATATATATATATATATATATATATATATATAGGTATCTTACCTTACTGCCCTAATATAAACTGATATGACATCACCCAGGGGTATGAAACAAGTGAGGATATTTGAACCTCATGCCATCCTTAGCTTCCCAGGTCACCTCTTCTCTATTTTTATTCCTCCACAATACTTTAACCGAAGCCACCTCTTTGGTCCTCAATTTACGGACCTACCGATCTAATATAGCAACTGGAGTTTCCTCGTAGGACAACTCCTACGTGATTTGAACATCCTCAACTGGGACAACCCGAGAAGGGTCTCCTACACACTTTCGTAACATCGATACATGGAAAACTGGATGAATAGATTTTAGCCCCGAAGGTAATTCTAACTCATAAGCCACTCGTCCTACCTTTCGAAGGATTCGGTATGGCCTAATGAATCTTGGACTAAGCTTTCCCTTTTTGCCAAATCGCATAACACCCCTCATAGGTGAGACTTTTAAGAATACCCAGTCATCGACGCAAAACTCTAAGTCCCTTCGTCGCACATCTGAGTATTACTTCTGTCGGCTTTGAGCTATTAGCAACCTCTCCCGTATGAGCTTGACCTGCTCCACTCTCTGATGTACTAAGTTGGGTCCAATCAACCCCGACTCACCTACCTCGAACCATCTAATAGGGGATCTACATTTTTTCCCATACAAAGCCTCATAAGGTGCCATCCCGATGCTGGAATGATAACTATTATTATATGCGAACTCTATAAGAGGTAAGTGGTCATCCCAACTCCCCTTGAAGTCTAGCGTGCACGCCCGTAACATATATTCGAGTGTCAAAATTGTGCGCTCAGCCTGGCCATCTATCTGAGGGTGAAAGGCAGTACTAAGATTAACCTGTGTCCCCAGTCCTTTCTGGAAGGACTTCCAGAAGTTAGCGGTGAATTATGCTCCTCTATCAGAGATAATAGATACTGGGACACCGTGTATCGTAACATTCTCCCTAATATAGAACCCTGCATAGTCTTTGGCCGTAAAAGTAGCCCTGACTGGTAAGAAGTGGTCTGATTTTGTTAGTCTATCAACAATTACCCAAATAGTGTCAAACTTGCGACGCGATTGAGGTAACCCTGTAATAAAATCAATATTAATCGCTTCCCACTTCCACAAAGGAATGACTATCTCTTGAACTAGCCCAGTGGGCTATTGGTGTTCAACCTTTACCTATTGGTAGTTAGGACACTGTGCCACAAACTCAGCAACGTCTTTCTTTATCCCGTGCCACCAATAGATCTCCTTAATATCATGGTACATCTTCGTCAAACTAGGGTGAATAGAATAACGGGAATGATGTTCCTCTTCCATAATTCGATGTCGAAGCCCTGCAACATTTGGAACACATAATCGACCTCTATATCTGCAGACTCCATCTTCTGCTATATAAAACGCTAAAGACTGTGGATCCTGAGCCTTGGCTCTAAGCTGCTCTAATCTAGGATCCTCTAGTTGCCGTGACTTTACTTCTACAACTAGAGATGATACAACTGTGTCCTGAATTGTTACCCCACTATCTTCTGCCTCTAACAATCTAACTCCCAAGCTAGCTAACTGATGCAGCTCCCGCGCTAGCTCACGCTTCTCAACATCTAAATATGATAAACTACCCATAGATCTTCGATTGAGGGCATCAACTACCACATTCGCCTTTCCTGGATGATATAAAATATCCACGTCGTAGTCTTTAAGTAACTCAAGCCATCGACGTTGTCGCAGATTTAACTTTTTCTGTCTAAAGATATATTGAAGGCTTTTATGATTTGTGAAAATGTCAACATGAGCGCCATACAAATAGTGTCTCCAGATCTTTAGTGCATGCACAACTGCAACCAACTCTAAGTCGTGGGTCAGATAGTTCTTCTCATGTTTTCTCAACTGCCTTGAAGCATATGCGATAACCTTACCATGTTGCATTAGAAAACATCCTAACCCAACACCAGAAGCATCACAATACACCGCATAGCCTTCTGAACCGTCTGGCAATGCAACAACTGGTGCTGATGTCAACGTGTCCTTCACCTCCTGGAAACTGTGCTCGCAAGCCTCAGTCCACTGGAACTTAGCTGCTTTTTGAGTCAGCTTCGTTAATGGGCTTGAAATTGAAGAAAATCCCTCTACAAACCTTCTGTAGTACCCAGCTAACCCTAAGAAACTACGAACCTCAGTCAGAGTCATGGGTTCGGGCCAAGTCTTTACGACCTAAATCTTTTGTGTATCAATCGCAATGCCTACATCTGATACAATATGGCCTAAGAAAGCTACAAAGTCTAACCAGAACTCACACTTAGAAAACTTTACATAAAGTTCTCGGTCTCGAAGAACCTGAAGGACTGCTCGCAAATATTTTCATGCTCATCTTTTGAACGTGAATACACCAAAATATCATTAATAAATACAATCACAAACAAGTCAAGATATGGCCTGAATATACTATTCATCAGGTCCATGAACACTGCTGGGGCATTAGTTAATCCAAAAGACATTACCAAGAACTCAAAGTGTCCATATCTAGTTCTAAAAGCTTCCTTTAGAATGTCTTTCTCCCAAACTCGTATCTGGTGGTACCCTGATCTTAAATCAATCTTTGAGAAACACTTAGCACCTTGTAATTGATCAAACAAGTCATCTATCCTCGGAAGGGGATACTTATTCTTTATAGTTGCCTTATTCAAATGTCGGTAATCGATACACATCCTCAGTGAGCCATCTTTCTTTCTCACAAATAATACTGGTGCACCCCATGGTGAAGCACTAGGCCTGATAAAGCCTTTATCAAGCAAATCTTTCAGCTGATCCTTCAACTCCTTCAGCTCAGCAGGAGCCATTCTATAAAGAGGGATAGATATGGGTTGTGTACCTGGTAGCATATCGATAGTAAAATCAATTTCTCGTTTTGGAGGGATACCAGGGAGTTCGTCTGGAAATATATCTAGAAACTCATTAACTACCGGAATAGACTGAAGAGTCGGTGGTTCTACATCTATATTATGAACGCGAACAAGATGATAAATACAACCCTTGGTAATCATCCTCCTCGCCTTAAGATAGGAAATAAACCTACCTTTCGGCATTGCTGTATCACGTTTCCATTCCAGAACTGCCTCTTCTGGGAAGTGGAATCTAATAATCTTTGTCCAGCACTCAACATTAGCATAACAAGATGCTAACTAGTCCATACCCATAATGATGTCAAAATCAACTATCTCTAATTCTACCAGGTCTACAGATGTCTGACGGTCAATAATTTCTACTGTGCAACCTCGATAGACTCTCCTGGCAATAGTAGACTCACCAACTGGTGTAGATACAATAAAGGGTCGGTCTAATGACTCTGCTACTATACATAACCTCCCCACAATAAATGGAGTAACATAAGACAAAGTAGATCCAGGATCTATCAAAGCATAAACAGAATGGGAGCAAACAATCAATGTACCTGTCACAACATCTGGTGATTACTCTGAGTCTTTTCGGCCAGTTAATGAATATGTATGGTTCTGTCCACTACCAAACCTAGATAATCCATCTCTGCCTCCGCCTCTACCCCTACGTGCTGAAGTATGGGGTCCACGCCCTATACCACCCTGACCCATGGTAAGGCAGTTTCTCCACCCATGCCCCTCCTGTCCCCTAGCCTGGCCTGAACCCCTCTGCTACTGCAAGCCTAATGCTCGTGAACCCTTACCTGAGCCTGACTGTTCCTGATGATCAACTCTACTACCTTGGAACTGCTGTGGTGGAGGTCTAGGTGGCTTAATAAAATATCAGGGTCTGGGACCACCCTGAAAATCTCCCTGCGAACCAGCGGGCCTAGCCCTCTTCTGTTTCTCTCTCAACCCTCTCACTCGTATACTGTAGATGTCGGCGATCCTCTATGCCCTGTGCGAAGGCCTGAATCTGCAAGATATCCATATTATCATTTAGCGCAGCGCTAGAACAAGCCTCGATATATTCTGAGTCAACCCCTCCCACAAATCTACGCACCCTGCCATGCATCATATCAACAAATGCTGGTGCATATCTAGCCAATGAATCAAATCTCAGCCCGTACTCTTGGACACTCATGCCACCCTGTCGGAGGTTCATAAACTGGTCCACCTAGCCATCCCTAATCTCTCAGGCAAATAGTGATCTATGAAAGCTTCTGTAAAGCAATCCCAAGTGGGTAGAGATGTATCTTTTTCCCTAGATCTCTCCCAACTTTCATACCATAATACTGCAACATCACTCAATCGAAATGCTGCTAACTCAACTGACTCAGTTGCTGAGGCATGCATGACTCTGAAGATCCTATGAAGCTGATCAACAAAGTGCTGATGGTCTTCTCTGCGATCTATCCTTGTAAACTGTGGAAGATTCAAGGCAAGAAATTCACGAACTCTCGAACTTCTGGAACCTTCAAAAGGTCCAGCAATATCTGGTGCAACTGGTTGGCACTGTGCAACGACTAATTGTGCTAACATATATACTGCACTCTTGAAATTCTGATCAGATGGAATAGGAGGAACTAGAGGTGGTACTGCTGGTGGATTCGGTAGTCCTGCAGCCCTCGGAGGCTCCTGAAGCTATGGAGAAGCTATAGGGGGCTGAGAAGATGTCTCCCCCTCACAATGGGCTACCTCTACATGTGGTAGCCTTGCCGGTACCCTCGCTTGCAGTTGTATCTAGCCCCTGGCTAGTTGTGGTCTGTCTAGTGTCAGTCATCACTATCTGCATACATGTATCAATTATAAGTCGGAAACCTCAACCCTTCAGACACCGCTCTATAGCACGAGGTGAGCAAATGAAGAATAGTCATTCTAACATGCCCGGTAGCTTCTTGCTTATCGAATGTGGTGCACAACACATTTATAAACAAGACTCTACTAGACATGGCTTGCGGAGTCCCTATGATACGACGTTGCTCTGATACCAAGTTTTTCACGCCCCAGATTGAAGGGCGCAACTGGATCCTAATGCTAGAACTCAGGCTGAACCATTTGCTACTAGCACATGGCAGCCACAAATAGTCAAGAAAATAAATAAGTATATCTCGGCTTAAAATTAAGCCCTCGGCCGGCAAGGCCCCTGCCAACTGATCTATAAAAGAAACAGCTACTCTGAGAAAATCATATAAATAAATAGCCAACTAGCACAGAAGTCCTAGTTGGGCCGTCAAGGCCACCATAATAACTATACCAAAACTAAAAGAAGGTAAATATCAATACAATACATCAAACAACTCACAAGCTTCTGCAAACCAACAACATAGGCCAACATGGCCATAACGTAGCTATAAACCCCACACACTAGTCTGCAAGCCTCTAAGAGTAGTAAGGATTGGTGGGACAGGGCCCTAGCCTACCCACGAGAATATATACAACAAAAGGTAACAAACCTCCTAACTCTAGTAGCTCCGGAGGAAAGGGGATGACCAACCGAATAAAAGTCAATCCTGCTGTTGAGGAGGTCTACTCGGTCCTGCATGCATGAATGCAGCACCCCCAAGGCAATGGGGCTTCAGTACAGAATAATGTACAGAGTATGAAAGGCAATAGACTATGATGATGTATCCTGATATACTGGAATAATCTGATAAATAAATCAAGGATAAGATATCTGTACTGACCTGCTCCTAAATCTAAACTTATCAAAAATAATAAAACCACAACCTAACCAAGCCCCCATAAGCTCGGCAGGTACAAACAACACGCAAGAGCACCTACTCAGGCCTCCATAAGCCCAGAAGGTGCCAACCAGCCTGTATACCCCTATCGCTAGTCCCCTAGCCCCGCAGGCAATCACATATCCCTTTTAGGCGTCAACATAGCTTATAGACAACTCATAGCCCTCTTAGGCAACAAAATGGCTCTATAGGAAGTACATAGCCTTCTTAGGCGTCAATATATATCCGTGTAGGCTACTCATAGCCCTTCTAGGCATCAATATAGTCCCGTAGGCAACTCATAGCCCTTTTAGGTGTCCATATAGCCCTGTAGGCAGAACATAACCCTTCTAGGCATAGATCACATTCGTGCAGCTAAGCACAATAGCCCAAAGGCAACAATAACAATCCAACAGCTAAAAGTGAGCAATTTAGTTATAAGCAACCTATACAAATAGCCTCTAAGTCGTGTCCAACATACGAATGCTACTACTGAATAAGAATCCCGATAAGAGAGGATTATACGCACTCGAGCAGCCAACAATCAACAATAATGGCTACAAGTATAACAATGATAGCAACTCAATTACATTGCTCCTAAGCTTTAAGGAAACATTCCATAGGAAGAGAATAGCCTTAACATACCTTTTTCGTTAAATTCACGTGGCCTAACGACTTTAACTCATAACTCCCTCGATACTACAACAAGGTAGGACCATAATCAAAACACAAAAATAAAAGATACCATGACAATATGATAAAAGATATGTATTTCCATCGCAAATTGATGTTTGCTGCTTATAAAAGCTATAGTCGATGAAAAAAGGGTCTTACCTCGATCTTAGGTTCGTAATTCGCCTCAAAACCTTCAAATATATTCAAACCCTTGTTGTCCCAATACTAAAGTGAGATATGCTACGCAATCGATAAAAAAAATTATACCACGATGATGAGCCCAACGCGTAGAACAACTTTTGTCAAGGACTTAAGTCGAGAAAATCTATATTTCACTTGATCCTAGAAATGGGTTTCTCTAATTTCTCTGTTTTTTTAGCTTAAAAATGTAGAAAAAGGTCGAAGGAGAAGATATATGTAACATTCCACTGACTTAGGGCCCCACCTCACGTGCCTGGTTGCGCAGTCCCACGAAAATGCGAATATCTCTCTATTCTTAAGTCGTATGAATGAACGGTTTGATGCGTTAGAAACTAGACTCATAGAACTTTGATTTCATAGCTTGCGGAGACCATAACTCTAAATATATTGGGAGAAAACGTCCGATACATTTGACTCAAATTTCAGACAAATCTTTAAAAAAGAATTTACGGTAACTTTCACCAACTTTTATTTTGCCACTTACCTAACTTCAAAACTTGAGATACCACACTTGAACACTTCAAATATCACATAACACATCATTTTTAATTTATTACTCACCCTCCTTGTCTTTCCACGAAGATATGAGTTAATTTAGACGTTTTGAAAAGTCGGGGTGTTACAGGTTTAGACTTCATACATGCGAATAGCTTGCTAAGAATTTACATTCAAAATATAGTTTATTTTCATGATGTGTCTATTTTCATCATTTCGTACAGATTTAATTAGTTCATATTTAATTGTCGATAGTTTATGTATAACGAGTTGGGTAGTCGGGTAGAGCTTAGCACAACTTTTCATTCACAAATGAATGTCTAATTTAAGAGACTATTCAGGTGTTGGAGGATATGCTACGAACATGTGTAACTGATTTTAGTGATCATTGGGACAAAATTCATACCCTTAGGAGTTTACATATAACAATAGTTACCATTTCAACTTCCAGATGGTTTCATTTGAGGCTTTTTTTGATAGAGAATTTTTTTCTCCAATTTATTGATTTGACGCATTCGCGGTTAGACTTTTAGGCATGTATATTTTGAGATATTTGTTAGATAAGGTCAAGTTAATTTAAGATAGACTTCTCACAGTCAAGGATAAAACAAAAGTTATGGGGATCGAAATGTTTTTGATCTGAAGTTCATGATAGGAGAGAAAGTTTTGTTGAAAGTATCACTCTTAAAATGTGTTATGAGGTTCGAAAAGAAGGACAAATTCAGCCCTAAATTCATTAATCTGTTTAGGTACTACTATAGTTAGGAGAAATGACTTATGAAATGGATATGCCATGTCACGCCCCGAGGCTACCCAGTTGACGTAACACGGGACCTAGGATCATGAGTGACCCCACGATAACCCTGAGTTTGGCATATCATATGCATAATGAAAATAACTAAGTAAAGCATGAACTGTGCGGCAGCTAAAACAATAAATATCCGTTGTGGCGACAAAACCCAAATAGTCTTAATATATAAAACATACTAAGAGTTTAGTGATAACTGGCAACCACTTAACAACTCAAGCTGAATCTATTACTATGTTTGAAAAGCCTCTAACTGAGTTAAGTTGCTGGGACATTCCCCCCAGCTAACTCTAACAAAATTGAAACTAAAAATAACGACTAAAATGAAAGCATGTCTATTGTCCTCAGAATATGAGGACTCACCAATGGAGCTGCTGAATGAGGACCGAGAATCGATCTAAGCGTGATCTGGATGTTGAGTACCTGAACCTACATCATGAAAGGATGTAACAGAGAATATACGTTAGTGCTTGGAATGTACTGAGCATGCAGGATATATATACTAAGATGAATAAAAGATATATAAGCTTAACAATACATAACTGAGATATGATGCAATTTGAGTAGAGATATAGATACTGAAATTTAACTGAAAAACTAAACTGAATGCAATGACCAAGTAGTGATCATGAAGATACCATGCAGAACTATATACTGATATAAATGTTAAAAACCTGGTCAATGCACAAAGACTCTAATTGTGTGAGCTACTATTAGCTGACATAAACCATGTGATCTAAACATGGAGTCCGATGTATACACCGCATCGAGAGGACCAAATATACCTTGCCTGGGGTATAGGGCATGACTGTGGCGTGATAACTAATACTGATGCCAAACACAAAGGACTTATGATCCTACTTGGGCACGTAGTTCTGGGACTATGTGGGTATGATGAACCCTAGTCCAATTCGGTTCTAAGTCTACTCCCAACTGAATATGTGTATGACACAAATGTAACTGAAATACTGAATAGCTTAAACTACTGACATGCAATATAAGAATGCAACATTTATATACTGATAATGTGACATTCGAAATCTGGAGCATGATTATATGTTTAATTGACCTAGCAAGTATGATTTATGAACTAAAAGAATTTATATAAACTAGGGTTCTGAGTTTTATACAAGGAATTAAGCAATGTTTCCAAAACCCCCCAGTTATTTTGACTACGGATTATATAACACCTGAAATCACAATAAATTGCCAAGATTTTATAAACCCTAGGTCTAAACAAGCTATATAGAATCAAGGAACTAAATGAATTCTAGGGACCTAGTGGATGAAAGGAAACCACTAGTGAAATCCCATATACATGGTGACGAAATCTATGGAGAAATCCTTTGGAATTCGGGGCTAAGCTTTGAAGAGCACTGCTGCTTTTTCTTGGGAGGTTTGGTCGACTTCTCCTCTTCTTTTTGCTCCAAGTTTGATTGATTTTTGGAGAATGAGGGTTCTGCGTATGTTTGACTAGGTTATTAGACTTAGACTTAGTAAAACGACGTAGTTTAGACATCAAACGATATTGTTTAAGTGTCTAATGCATAGGGAAAAGGACCAAAACGACCCTGACATAAGGGTTGACGAAGGTCCCTGACCATCGTTTGGACTACCCCCGTCGACTGTGGTCATTGTTCGTGGTCTGCTCGACATGGCTTCACTAAAATGAGCATAACTTTTTACTCTGAGATTGGATTTTAGCAAACTAGGTGGAGTTGAAAAGAGGATTCAATTATCTTTAATTTGATAGATCATGGGCTACCTAATTCATTTTGTGCTAAAATATATGACCGTTTGAAGTTCTCCCAACAACAGTTTTCCTCTAATTTGCTGCTGATTAACGTTTCAAGGACACTTCATCCAATTCTAAGTGTCAATGATCGCTAGTCAATATAAAAGCCAACTAAATGAGTTGGGGTCGAATCCCACAGGGATAGGTACGTGTTTGAGATTCAATAGCAAAGTATGAACATGGTCAAATTAGCCATAGGAATATAATTTATCGAATAAAAAGATAATTCAAATCAGGAGATGACATGAATGTCAGATAAGGGGGTTTTGGTTGTAATTATGAACTACAAACAGCAGAGAACAATACGAAATAACAATAGTGAGACGAGTTCTTGGGATGTGATTTGATTATAGGCTAATATACACAAATGGGTAATTGCAACTATTAAAAAATGGCTAGATATTAGTGACTAAGCTAGACTATAGAGGAGGTAAACTTTCTCTCGAATAATTTACCCTAAATCAAGTCAATTTCTCTCGAACATCGACAAGCATGCAAAATAAGACCAGCCCACACCTTAGTCCATTCACTCTCTCGAGATGAATGTGTGGAATTTGGTTTAGGAATCACTCTCTCGATCTGAACCCATGACAACCAATACCAGTGACCATCAATCAATAAGTTTGGTTTTAGAACCTCTCTCTCTCGCAAGCCAAAAACACGAAGGTAGAACTGCATTTGCAACTACAATTCTTATATTAAACCACAATTATTGATTGAACTCACTTCTAAACAACATTTAAACTATCAATTAGCAATACCCATAAACTAAATTAGCCCAAAATCACATAATCACACCCTAAGAATTGGGGTTTTAGCTAGACATCATAAAAAGATAAAAATCTTTACCAAATTGAGTTTCCATCAACTGGGTAAGATTGAATATGTTCTTACAATGGTCCAATTTGAACAATCTCAAAGACCCACTTCCAATTTCTCAAAAGTGAAGAATTTTCAACTCATCAAAGCTAAGGAAAAACTAGAGAAAACTGTCTCAATACTCAGAATTCGATATGAATAATAATAATAATTAGTAATTGATACTAAACTAAATGTTAGAATATATATTTATAGTCACCAAAAATGTGCTGCGAATAGTCACTTGGCGAAGTAAGTCGGGCTCGCCGATCAACTCGGCGATCCTCCCTTTGGTCGTTTCCATTGCCCTTTTTGCCTTGGCCTTTAGCATTCTCAAATTCTGTAACTTTGGGGAATCCAACACTGCATCGCAGAACCACTCGACGATCCGCCGACTGCTCCTTTCTCTCGCCAACTTGGTTTTCTCTTTCAAGACTTGGCACACTGGAACTTTAGCCGGTCAAATAGCCATTCGGCGATTCGCCAAGTGGACTAGGTGATCACTAGACTTTTTTTTTCTTCACTCTTTCAGCTCACTTCGTTCCTTTTTGCAAATTAGTGTTCTTGCTTGGTTCCTCAATCCTTATACTTGGAAATCAAGGGTTTTACATTAGTTATTGACACTAAATAAGCATTTGAAGACACTAAATCATTGTAAATAAATGCCTAAATGAGTCTCTCTGACTCATCAACACCCCCAACTTAAACTTTTTCTGGTCCTCAAGTAAAACTCAAGTTCAGCAGTTCATAAAGGATGTCTCAAATAGTGCCACACAAGACTCAATCATGAATGCACACAAAAAGATTCAACTTACTTATGCAAGGATCAATTGTGCACTCAAAGGTTCAAGTTATGACTCACTATTACCAAAGATTCTCAAGTTCACACTACTTGCTTCAAGTGCATGTTCAAGCTCAACAAAGTTACTCAAATGCCCTCACACAAAGAATGATTCCATATTTACACACTATTTTTCAACAATTTGAAGCTCCGAAATCACAGACAACTCTCACACTCACAAAGATGAACACATGCATGACTTCACCCATAGGTTTGCCCTTATTTTCCAATCAACACTCGCTTCAGCTCACTCAAGATCAAAAAGGTCTTTTCAAAGCTTGTAAAGGGGCTGAGTGTAAAGGTATGGTCATATAGATTTAGTGGCTGTTATTCTCATGAAATCTGGTAAGAAATTCACTTTCTATCATTTTCTTCAACATTCACACCCCTGCTCGAAATTCACACTATTATTCACTTCTCATGGAATATTGGACATCCCATTTATTTTGCAACTTTCACAACTTTTATTTCTCAACTTTTTCAATCTTCTTTTTTTCATTCTTCTTTCCTTTTTTTTATTCTCTTTTTTTTTTGTATGGAAGGGGTTCCATTTTTCTTAAAATCATGGATCAAGGGAGACTTTTTTGCATTTCTTGATTTACCTTGTCTTTTCACCACACCCCCAACTTAGGATTTTGGCCTAAGTTGGCTATTCAAACAGACCACATTGGTTACTATTGCATCTAGTTTCTTCCAAGAAAAGGCTAAGGCTCAAAGGGTGTTCGAGCTAGCCAAAAACATGAAGGTAGAACTGCATTTGCAACTACATTTCTTAAATTAAACCACAATTATTGATTGAACTCACTTCTAAACAATATTTAAACTAACAATTAGCAATACCCATAAACTAAATAAGCCCATAATCACACCCCAAGAATTGCGCTTTTAGCTAGACATGATAAAAAGATAAAAATCGTTACTAAATTGAGTTTCCATCAACTGGGTAAGATTGATTACATTCTTACAATGGTCCAATTTGAAGAATCTGAAAGACCCACTTCCAATTTCTCAAAAGTGAAAAAATTTCAACTCTTAAAAGCTAAGGAAAAAGTAGAGAAAACTATCTCAATACTAAGAAATCGATATGAATAATAATAATAATTGTCAATTGATACTAAACTAAATGTTCAAAAATGTATTTATAGTCGCCAAAAATGTGCTGCGAATAGTCACTCGGCGAAGTAAGTTGGGCTCACCGATCAACTCGGCGATCCGCCCTTTGGTCATTTCCATCACCCTTTTTTCCTTGGCTTTTATCATCCTCATGTTCTGTAACTTTGGGCCATACAACACTGCATTGAGGAACCACTCGGCGATCCGCCGACTGCTCCTTTCTGTCGCCAACTTGGTTTTCTCTTTCAAGGCTTGGCACACTGGAACTTTAGGCGGTCTAATAGCCATTTCGAGACTCGCCAAGTGGACTAGGTGACCACCAGATTTTTTTTCTTCACTATTTCAGCTCGCTTCATTTCTTTTTGCAAATTAGTGTCCTTGCTTGGTTCCTCAATCCATAGACTTGGAAATCAAGGGCTTTTCATTAGTTAATTGCACAAAATAAGCATTTGTTGACACTAAATCATTGTAATTAAATCCCTAAATGAGTTCAAATCTCTGACTGATCAGCACCCCCAACTTAAACTTTTGCTTGTCCTTAAGTAAAACTCAAGTTCAGCAGTTCAGAAAGAATGTCTCAAACAGTTCTACACAAGAGTCAATCATGAATGCACACAAAAAAACTCAACTTACTTATGCAATGATCAATTGTGCACTCAAAGGTTCAAGTTGTGACTCACTATTACCAAAGGTTCTCAAGTTCACAATACTCTCTTCAAGTGCAAGTTCAAGCTCAACAAAGGTACTTAAATGCCCTCACACAAAGAATGATTCCATATTGACACACTATTCTTCAACAATTTGAAGCTCCGAAATCACATACAACTCTCACACTCACAAAGATGAACACATGCATGACTTCACCCATAGGTTTGCCCTTATTTTCCAATTAACACTCGCATCAGCTCACTCAAGATCAAAAAGGTATTTTCAAGGCTTTTAAAGGGGTTGAGTGTAAATGTATGGTCATTTAGGCTCAATGGTTGTTATCCTCATGATACGTGGTAAGAACTTCACTTTCTATCCATTTCTTCAACATTCACACCCCTGCTCGAAACTCACCCTATTATTCATTTCTCATGGTATGTTGGAAACCCCATTTCTTTTGCAATTTTCACAACTTTTATTTCTCAACGTTTTCAATCTTTTTTTTTCATTTTTCTTTCCTTTTTTTTTCTTCTCTTTTTTTGTATATGGAGGGGTTCAATTTTTCTTAAAATCATGGATCAAGGGAAACTTCTTTGCATTTCTTGATTTACCTTCTCTTTTCATCACGCCCCCAACTTAGGATTTTGGCCTAAGTTGACTATTCAAACAAACCACATTTCATGAGGATTATGGGTGAATGGAATGAGAGGGTTACTATTGCATCGAGTTTCTTCCAAGAAAAGGCTAAGGCTCAAAGGGTGTTCAAGCAAAGTCCACACACTCACAAGGTTGACCACAAAAGAGGTATAATGTCAAATTGTTTCAGTCTTTAGAATTGTTGCCTAAGATCATTTCAACAATTTGCATCACTTAGTCAACCGGACCAACGAGGCTAATTCTAGGTGTCATCACACATGGTTCGTGGTAAACTCATCACACAAGGCATTGACACCAATATCAAACAAGACTCTACACACTTGCTAGTGTGCAATGTTCATCACAAAAGCCTCCATTCGATAATCGGCTAGTCACAACGAGATGCAAAAGGTTCACATATTGTCTATGAACTTCATTTGGCCTCATCGTAGCTGCACATTCATTTTTGTTCGATTAAGAGCACTATTTAAGTCATCGATATTGATCAAGATCGACACTCAAATTTTCATAATAACAACCACATTCAAACACAATCAAGAGGTGACAAATATTTTTAGAAAGGTCAAAACCCATTTACATTGAAAATAAGGAGCCACAAACTCAAACATCCACAAAACAGTGCCAAAACATAATTTACAGCACAAATTCCCAATGTATAAACAAAACAATAATCACAAGAGGTAGGTATGGAAATACCTCACCCCACCACAAATAAAAAAACAATTTGTCCTCGAATGCAATAACAACACTAAAAAAATCAATCGAAATTACAGAGAGGGAGGTAAAGAGGGGTCCTGCCTACACAGTCGCTCCATCTATCGGGTAAGTGTGTCCAATAATAGAGGGTACTTTCCCTCTAAGCCCTCTATGGACAAAAACTTCTCTTCCATCGTCCTCATAACCTCAGATTTTAATATGTTGAGTAGCCGGGGAGGAGGAACCTGTGCTGGTGGCATTGGGGCCACAGTCGATGCCGGAGCTGACACTGTATCTGCTATAGGATGGGTGGTTGTTGGAGCTTTCGATGAGTTAGGAAGAGACCTAGCACAAATCTCCGCTCGCCTAGACTGTAGTGGTTTGTCATCATCCGGTTCTGAGAATGCAACTTAGGAGTCAAATGACTCTCCCTTGCTGCCGGAGTTGTGTTCTGGAACCTCAGTAATGAGCCTTTGCCCTTGCCCTTGCCTCTCTTTCGAGGCTCTGTTCTTCCCATTTTAGGAGGATTGGCTCCACCTTCATTTATCACTATGCCCCATGCTCTTTTACGAGGTGGCATATCGAGGTTGGTTCTAGCCATATCTGCAAAAACATCAAAAAGAGTTAGATTCATTTCAATCGAAGTTACAGAAAAATGGTTGCAGACAGACTCGCCGAACCAATTGGCAAGTCATCGAATCACTTTGGTGAGCTAGATCGGGCTCGCCGAATGGATTGGCTAAAAAATTCACAGGAAAATTGGCATGTCGGCGATGGGAGGGGCCTTTCGGAGAATCTTCGACAACATTCGGCGATCAAGGACTAGCCTGCCGAAAGTTACAATGTATTTTAAGGGTTAGGGGTGCAAAAAGGGCGATCAAAGAAGACTTTCAGCAAGTCACCGAGTGCACTCGGCGAAATCAGGCTTCTTGCCGAAAGTTACAGAACCTAAACTCAAAATTAGCATGAAAATAAAGGCGATCTAGGGAGGTTCAGGGAACTGCCAAGTGGTTCGGCGAGCTCAACCCAACTCGCCAAACTGCCCAACGTGCCTAATTTCTACCCTGACTTCCAAAATCAACCCGCAGCCCCCGAAAACAAAATCAAAACACACACTAATTCAATTAAACTTAGATCCATAAGACTCATGCTCCCAGGATACTCAGACTTCTCCCCGTTTTACCAAAATTGGCCATTTGACGACTTACGCCCTTAGGAATGATGTCAAACGCTACGTCATCAGGCAAAATACATCATTTAGCACAATTATGGGTTAGTCAGACTTCAACCAACTAGACCCAACAACAACTTAGCAAAACACAATAGTTTAGAACAAATTTTAAGAATAAAATTTGGGAAATCAACAATATAGGCATTTTAGGCATGATATTCAAATTAAAACAAGCACACAAGCACACAATTACGATTCAGAGAGGCCCAACACACATCACTAAGATAAACACAATTACAAATGAGTAAAATTGCTAAATACAAGTTCGGGGTTCGGAAAACCAACCTTTTATGCCAAATATATACTTTGAAAAGCTAGGCAACAAAGAATTCCAACTCCGAACACACAATCGACGATTAAGAAGTAGTAGAAACATGAAAATATGGGAAAATATAGTGTGGGTGTGATTTTGGGAAGTTAAAAAGTGAGGGAATGTGAAAGAGTTTGAACTTTTGAACCTTTGGCCTTTAATATTGTCCAATTTTCACCCTTTCGGCGACATTAATTTTACTCGCCAACCGCACTCAGTGACACACCGAGTTGTCACTTACCTCACCGAGTTTAACAAGACCTCTAGCTAATGTGGGTGGTCCAAACGGCAAACTAAGTCGTGATTGCCGACCTATTCAGTGATATGCCGATTTTCTCTTGGGCTCGCCGAGTTTTACAGACTTTAACCTTAGAATTTCTTGAGTCCGATGACTATCCAAGTTGGGCTTGCCGACCTCTTCGTCGAGTCGCCAACCTCTTCGGCGAGTCACAGACTGGGCTTTTTGGTCGCCAACTTGCACTTTTCAAATACATTCTACACTTGCACTGACAAAATGAACACACGATTATTCCTATAACAAAAAGAAAGAAAATAAAAACTTGGGTTGCCTCCCAAGCAGAGCCTCAGTTAATGTCGTGGCACGATGCAAGTCCTTGCTCAAACCTCATTCTTGGGATTGGGCATAGTGTCACTAGGCAACCCTCCTTGTTCTTTCGGGTTTAAATGAGACGAGATATGACCCATTTGGGTCACCAACTATTTGATAGAGATGGAGTGAGAGGTGACCATTTGGCTAAGGGTCGATACATCGTCCTTCATTTCTTTCAAGATTTTATCGAACCCCTCAACCTTGTTGAGGATACTCGAGAGCATATCTTCAGAACGACCACCCTCAGAATCCTTTGGTTTTTGATGCTCGTAGGGAGGAATGTACCTGTCATTCTCCCCATCCCTTTACTTCCAAGTGGGGTTACGATCCCTCTACTCTCTATCACGATCTCTCCAGCCATCATCCTTGTTCCAACCTTGGTTACCACCCTGCCTTGGGTAGTGCGCACGATAACCACTTCCTTGGTTGGCTAGAAAGTTCACCTCCTCGTTATAAAACACTTCAAACTTGGCCTCTTCGGGGTTTGCACATTCGGCAGCCACAACATTGACACTTCTAGCACCAGCTCCCATGACATTGTTGGACAAAATGTCAAGTTGGGTCATGATCTTTGCCATGTTCTGGTCTCTCTCTTTATCTTTCTCAAGCTGATCCTTGGTCAATTTAAAAGTGAGAGGGGAGACTTGATCCTGACAGGTGTAGCACGCCCGGTTGATTTTGGTCATACCATCCAAGAACTGGGCTGCTATATGTAAGGTTGTTGCATTAAAATCTCCCAGAGAAAGTTGGTCAGCTACTCCTTTGTTAACCGAATCAAGGCTTCGGTTAAAGTATTGCAGCAAAACATTGTCGGGTAAACCTTTAGTTGGGCATTGCAACACCAACTTCTTGAATCATAGCCAAGTTTAATAAATTGGCTCACCCTCCAAACACTTGAAGCTTTGGATGTTGTCCCGAAGTGTCATCATCTTCGAAGGAGGGAAAAATCGCACTTGAAATGCGGTGACAAGCTCTTCCCATGAAGTGATTGAGTCGCGTGGCAATTCAGCCAACCACTTACATGTTTCTCCCATTAAAGAAAATGGGAACAACCTCAACTGGACCTACTATTGGGATAAGTTCTTGAAGAAGAACGACCCACAAACATCAACAAAGTTTCTGATATGCTCATGGGGATCCTCATGGGCCAACCCATCAAACAACCCTTTCAATTGCAAGAGCTGCAACATGGTACTTGTAATGTGGAACACATCGTTCCCTTCAATCGGAGGCAAGCGAATGGCACCAATTCCACCCATTAGATGCGGGTCATAAACATTCGGTTCATTGACATCGTTGAGGTTGCCAATGTCATCTTGGTGGCCCACTTGGCTACTATTGCTTCCGTTGACACTCATTTCCTCTGTTTCAGACAACAACACACAAACTAAAACTAAAAGTAAGTAAATTCAACTATGACTAAAAAGAACAAAATTCAACTTAACCAAAAATTCTAAAACAACACCACTCCCTGGTAGCGGCGCCATTTTGATTAACGTTTCAAGGACACTTTATCCAATTATAAGTGTCAACGATCGCTAGTCAGTATAAAACCCAACTAAATGAGTTGGGGTCGAATCCCATAGGGCGGTACGTGTTTGAGATTCAATAGCAAAGTATGAACATGGTCAAATCAACCATAGGAATATAATTTATTCAATAAAAACATAATTCAAATCAGGGGATGACACGAATGTCAAATAGGGAGGTTTTGATTGTAATTATCAGCTATAAATAGAAGAGAACAATATGAAATAACAATAGTGAGACGAGTTCTTGGGATGTGATTCGATTATAGGCTAATATAGACAAATGGGTAATTGCAACTATTAGAAAAAAGCTAGATATTAGTGAGTAAGCTAGACTATAGACGAGGTAAACTTTCTCTCGAACAATTTACCCCGAATCAAGTCAATTTCTCTCGAACATCGACAAGCATGCAAAATAAGACCAACCCACACCTTAGTCCATTCACTCTCTCGAGCTGAATGTGTGGAATTTGGTTTAGGATTCACTCTTTCGAGCTGAACCTATGACAACCCAATACCCACTGACCATCAATCAATAATTTTGGTTTTAGAACCTCTCTCTCTCGCAAGCCAAAAATACGAAGGTAGAACTACATTTGCAACTATAATTCTTAAATTAAACCACAATTATTGATTGAACTCACTTCTAAACAACATTTAAACTAACAATTAGCAATACCCATAAACTAAATTAGCCCATAATCACATAATCACACCCCAAGAATTAGGGTTATAGACATCATAAAAAGATAAAAATCGTTACCAAATTGAGTTTTCATCAATTGGGTAAGATTGATTACGTTCTTACGATGGTCCAATTTGAAGAATCTCAATGAACCACTTCCAATTTCTCAAAAGTGAAGAAATTTCAACTCGTCAAAGCTAAGGAAACACTAGAGAAAACTATCTCAATACTCAGAATTCAATATTAATAATAATAATTGCTAATTGATACTAAACTAAATGTTCAAAAATATATTTATAGTTGCCAAAAATGTGCTACGAATATCCACTCAGTGAAGTAAGTCGGGCTCACCGATCAACTTGGAGATCCGCCCTTTGGTCATTTTCATCGCCATTTTTGCCTTGGCCTTCAACATCCTCAAGTTCTGTAACTTTGGGAGATCCAACACTACATCGCGGAACCACTCGGCGATCCGCCGACTGCTCCTTTCTCTCGCCAACTTGGTTTTCTCCTTCAAGGCTTGGCACAGTGGAACTTTAGGCGGTCAAATAGCCATTCGGTAACTCGCCAAGTGGACTAGGCATTCACCATGCTTTTTTTTCTTTACTCTATCAACTAGCTTCATTCCTTTTTGCAAATTAGTGATCTTGATTGGTTCCTCAATCCATATTCCTGGAAATCAAGGGTTTTACATCAGTTATTTGCTCAAAATAAGCATTCGAGGACACTAAATCATTGTTAATAAATCCCTAAATGAGTCCAAATCTTAGACTCATCAGCTGTTGACCCTCACCTACGGTCCGTAAGTCCAACCACACACCATACTTGTTGACCTTGGGTGGGATCAGAGACCATCAAAATTTAGACTTGAACAACGGAACCCCACCTACGATCCGTGGGTGGTTCCGTTGGTACTGGCACCAGTTTTCTAAAAACTAGGATTTTCTTCATTTTGAGATCTGACGTGTTACATTATATCCCCCTTGAAACATTCATCCGCGAATGAAGTCTAAACAAGCTGAGTATGGAGGGAAGAAGTTGCAATCCTTACCACTAAGTACTAGAAAATGATATCTAACTGGACTGAGTTCAAAGAAAATTAAATTATGCTGAAATGCAAGAATATATGAGGCAACAAGAAACTAAGACTGAATTAAACACAAGTAAAATAAGAGACTGGAGAGAAAATTTTACCTCAAGCTGAAACGGAATCGGAAGAAAAGAGGTGATGATACTTGGCCATCATGGATGCTTCTGCTTCCCAAGTAGCTCCCTCTACGGAATGAATCCTCCACAAAACCTTCACTGAAGCGACTTTCTTGTTTCTCAACCTATGAACTTGACGGTCAGGAATTTCAATCGGTGCCTCTTCATAAGTGAGACAATCCTTCACAGACATACTCTCTAATGGTACTATTGATGTCGGATCACCCACATACTTCCTCAACAAAGAAATGTGAAAGACTGGATGAACCACTACTTTTTCTGCTGACAACTCTAACTCATAAATCACATTGCCAACAATTTTCAGGATTTTGTAATGACCTACATATCTGTGGCTAAGCTTTCCTTTCTTGTCAAATCTCATCACCCCCTTTAAAGGTGACACCTTCAGGAAAATCCAATCATCAATTTCGAACTCTAAGTCCCTTCTCCTCACATCTGTATAGGACTTATGACGACTCTGGGCTTTCTTTAATCTATTTCTGATGAGTTGAACTTTCTCCATAACCTCATGAACCGAATTTGACCCAATCAAGGCTGCTTCACCTACTTCAAACCAACCAATTAAGTATCTACATCTACTCCCATATGGTGCCTCATATAGGGTCATCTGAATACTGGAATGAAAGCTATTACTATAGGAGAACTCTATGAGAGGTAGGTGATCATACCAACTACCCTTTAAATCGATCACGTAAGCTTTAAACATGTCCTCTAAGGTCTGAATGGTATGCTCTACTTAACCATGTTTCTATGGATGCAATGCTGTATTGAGATTTACCTGAGTACCAAGACCTTTCTGGAACGGTTTCTAGAAATGAGATGTAAGCTGAAGACCTCTATTTGAGATGATAGACTAGGGAACCCCATGCAACCTGACTATCTCATTGAAGTAGAGTTTGACGTAGTCCTCCACTGAATCTGTAGTTTTGGAAGCCAAGAAGTGAGCGAACTTAGTTACTCTGTCTACTATCACCCAAATGGAGTCATGCTATCTGCGAGTACGAGGTAAACCCGTTGTGAAGTCCATATTTATCACTCCCCACTTCCATGTAGGAATGTTAATATCTTGATTTATACCTCTTGATTTTTGATGTTCTACCTTAACATGTTGATAGTTATCACACTTAGCCACAAAATCTGCTATGTCCCTTTTCATGCTGTTCCACCAAAAGACTTCCCATAGATCACGATACATCTTAGTGACACCGGGATAAATGGAATACCTGGAGTTATGAGCTTCTATAAGGATCTTCTGCCTCAACTCACCCACATTAGGAACACATAAGCCCTTGGGAGAAAACCTCAACTTTCTGCTGATAAACTACACCTTTCAACTAAAGTTATATAGGATCACTATCTTTTTTTTCTTAACCTCCGCTACCAATAAAGATTTTGACCAATTCTAAACTATCGCACCACCATCTGATGTGTCCATAAGGCAATCTCCTAAGCGAGCAAGCCGGTGAACATCTTTGGCTAGCTCTTTCCTTTCTTCCTCAACATGTGCTACACTAGCCATAGACAGCCTGCTGAGAGCATCAACCACTACATTGGGCTTACCCGGATGGTAAAACACATTCCTATCATAGTCTTTGCGGAATTTAATCCATCTCATCTGATGAAGATTCAACTCATTCTGAGTGAACACACACTGGAGGCTCTTATGATCTGTTAACATAACAGCAAGAACACCATACAAGTAGTGTCTCTAAATTTGTAGGGAAAATACTACGGCTGCAAGCTCGAGGTCATGAGTTAGGTAGTTATTCTGATGGACCTTAAGCTGTCTAGAAGCATAAGCTATAACCTTACCTCGCTACATCAACACACAACCTAGGCTGACTGTGGATGCATCACAATAAATTACATACCCATCTGAACCATTTGATATAGTCAAGACAGGAGTTGTAGTCAACCTAGTCTTCAGTTCTGAGAAACTTTTCTCACACTCACCTGACAACTGAAATTTGACCTTTTTCTGAGTCAAATTGGTCAATGGGGAAGCTATGGATGAAAATCCTTCAATAAACCTCCTATAATAATGGGCCAAACCCAAGAAACTTTTGATATCTGTTGGAGAGGTGGGTCTGGGCCAGTGCTGTAGTGCCTTAATTTATGAGAATCCACTCAGATCCCTTCACTGGATACCACATGACCAAGGAAAGAGACCGACTATAACTATAATTCACATTTGCTGAACTTAGCGAATAACTGGCGATCTTTGAGAGTTTGCAGAACAACTCTCAGATAAGTCGCATGCTCCTTCTCACTCCGAGAATAAATGAGGATATCATCGATAAAAATGATAACGAATAAGTAAAAAAAACTTGAACACCATGTTCATTAAGTCCACGAAAGCTGTAGGAGTTTTTGTTAGTCCAAAAGACATAACTACAAATTCAGAGTGACCATACCGAGTCCTGAAAGTTGTCTTCGGGATGTCACTATCTCTGACTCTGAGCTGATGATAGACAGATCTGAGGTTTATCTTAGAAAAACAACTAGCACCTTGAAGTTGGTCTAACAAGTCATCAATCCTGGGGATGGGATATTTATTCTTGATTGTGACTTTGTTCAAATGTCGATAGTGAATGCACATTCTAAGGGAACCGTCTTTCTTTTTCACGAACAACATTGGAGAACACCATGGAGAGATACTAGGTCTGATGAAGCCCTTATCTAGAAGATCTTTCAACTGCTCTTTCAATTCCTTAAGCTCGGCTGGAGCCATTCTGTAAGGAGGAATCAAAATAGTTTGGGTATTTGGGAGGAGATCTTTTATGAAGTCGATTTCCCTTTCAGGAGGAACTCCAGGGAGATCTTTTGGGAACACTTTAGGGAACTCATTTACTAGTGGGACTGACTCAAAAGTTGGGGTTTAGGAGTTTGAATCCTTAGCTCGAATATGATGAGATATACCCTTTGGAAATCATTATTTGGCCTTAAGGTAAGGGATGAATCGACCTATAGGCACTGAGCTACTACCCTTCCATTCTAAGACTGTCTCATTTGAAAATTGAAACCGAATAGTCCTAGTTCTACAATTAACTGAGGCATAACATGAATGTGACTATCCATTCCTAGAATGATATCAAAATCTACCATTTCTAACTCTTCAAGATCTGCTGAGGTGACTTTTAGAGAGACTGTGGCAGGGAAATTTCTGTATTCCCGTCTAGCTATAACTGGGTTACCAACAGGAGTAGAGACTGAGAAGGGTTCTGAGAGAATTTCTGGACAGACACTAAAGTTTACTACTATATAGGGAGTTACAAAAGAAAATGTAGCCCCTGGATCTAACAATGCATAAACATCTAAATGAAAGACTCGTAACATACCAGTGACCACATCAGGAGAATCTCCCTGGTCTTGGCGAGCCTGGGGAACATACAACCTGTTCTAGTGCTAACCGCCACCTGCACTAGGCGAAGCACCCTGCTGAGTTTGGGTGACCTGCTGGTGCTGCTGGAGTTGTAGGTTAAGCCCTATTGTTGTTACCTCCATGCCCCTACCTGGAAGAAGGGCAATCTGTCAACCTATGGCCATACTGACCACACCCAAAGCACCCTTCCATGCCGACAAGACACTCACCCGGATGGTTCTTACCACACTTTGGATAAATTGGGAAAGTCCTGTTACTTGAAGTACTCCTCAGAGACTTAGAGCCTGATGCCCTACCTTTTCGATCCTATAGAAACCTAAGGGATGGAGCACTAGCTAATAAAAGTGCTGGGGCTGTAGAACTCTGTTGAAACTGTGAGCGACTTCCACCACTCGATCTCTGCTGAGAGTATTCATAATTCCTTGTTCTAGCCTTCTTGTTATGCTTAGCCATTTCCCTCAGCTTATCTCCCACAACCTGCTGGGCATGAGTCATGAGTTTGGAGATATCCATATCCTCTAGAAGCATAACATTACTCCACTCGGTCTTTACTAGATCAGATACCCCAAACAAGAACTTACTCATTTGTGCGCTTGGATTGGAGACCATGTGTGGAGCATACATGGAAAGCTTAGTGAACTTCAACCCGTACTCTTGCACCGACACTAAACTACTTCAAGTTCATAAACTCTTATGCCTTAGCTTTTCTCAACTCCTTTGGGAAGAACCTATCCAGAAAATCTCTAGTAAAACAATCCCAAGTAATAGGAGCTGCATTCGCACCCCTGATTTCTTTCCACTAAGTGACCAGATATGAACCACATCCTAAAGTTGATAGGATGCTAACTCAACACTCTCAGTACTAGTCACTTGCATCACCCCAAGAATCTTCTTAACCTCATCAATGAAGTTCTGTGGGACCTCACTAACCTTCGACCCTAGAAACTCAAGCGGATTCATCCGAACAAAGTCTCGAACCCTAGCTGCATCTAATCCACCATTAGTGTTTGCAGGATATTTGGCTTGCTGATTGTTCTAATTTGATACACTCTGAGCCAAGAGCTGGATCACATTTCAAAATTCTGCATTTATAACCTCATGGTTCGGGATTGAAGGAACTCCGTTAGCATTGTGTGCATTAGCATTCCGTGTGTTAGCTCTATGAGGAAGCATGATCTGAAATGTATAACGATGGATTAGAAAGGAGAATTTGGATCATACCCACGCATGATAAGAATAGCAAAGAAAGTGAAGTTTTCTTAAAACACAACGTAGCCTTCCTCTCATAGGTGTGGCACGCTTCACACTCATGAAAGTGACTCTAGTTAGTGCGGATTTCGGACACCCTAGGACTCTTGAACCTAATGCTCTGATACCAAGATTGTCACTCCCCGAGGGTACTCCCTTGACGTAACACGAGACCTAGGATCACGAGTGACCCCAAGCTAACTTGAGTCTGGCATATCATAAGCATAATGAAAATAGCTAAGTAAAGAATGAACAATGTGGAAGCTAAATCAATAAATATCTGGTGTGAGGACAAAATCCAAATAGTGTGAATATATAAAACATACTAAGAGTTTAGTGATAACTGACAACCGCTTAACAACTCAAGCTGAATCTATTACTATGTCTGGAAAGCTTCTAATTGAGTTGAGTTGTTGGGACATACCCCCAACTAACTCTAACAAAACTGAAACTAAAAAACAATGACTAAAATGAAAGCATGTCTATTGTCCTCAGAATATGAGGACTCACCACTGGAGCTGTTGAATGCAGATCGAGAATCGATCTAAGCGTGATTTGGATGCTGAGTACCTGAACCTACATCATGAAAAGATGTAGCGCAGAGTATGCGTCAGTACTTGGAATGTACTGAGCATGCATGATATATATACTAAGCTGAATATAAGATATGTAAGTTGAACAATACATAACTGAGCAATGATGTTATTTGAGCAGAGATATAGATACTGAAATATAATTGAAAAACTAAACTGAATGCAATGACCAAGTATTGATCATGAAAATAACATGTTGAACTGTATACTAATATAAATGTTGAAAACCTAGTCAATGCGCTGAGAGTCTGTCTGTGGGAGCTACTATTAACCGACATAAACCACGTGAGCTAAATGTGGAGTCTGATATATATATCCCATCGAGAGGACCAAATATACCTTGCCAGGGGTATAAAGGCATGATTGTGGCCTGATCACTAATATTGATTCCCAACGGAAGGGATTTATATCTTATAGGGGCACGTAGTTGTGGGACTATGAGGGTACGCTGAACCCTACTCCAACTTGGTGCTAAGTCTACTTCCAAATGAATATGTATATGACACAAATGTAGCTGAAATATTGAATAACTCAAAATGCTGACATGCAATCTAAGAATGCAATATTTACATACTGATATTGTGACATTCGAAATCTGTAGTATGATTATCTGTTTAACTGACCTAGAGAGTATAATTCATGAACTAAGAGAATTTATACAAACTAGGGTTCTGAGTTTTATACAAGAAATTAAGCAACGTTTCCAAGAAAAAACTTTTATTTAGACTATGGATTATATATCAGCTGAAATCACAATAATTGCCAAGATTTTACAAACCCAAAGTCTAAACAAGCTATGTCGATTCAAGGAATTGATTGAATTCTAAGGACCTAGTGGATGAAAGGAACCCACTAGTGAAATCTCACTTACTTGGTGATGAAATCTATGGAGAAATCCTTTGGATTTTGGGGCAAAACTTTGAAGAACATTGATGCTTGTTCTTGGGAGGTTTGGTCGACGTTTGCTCTTCTTTTTACTCCATGTTTGGATGATTTTTTTGAGAATAAGGGTTCTAGGTATGTCTGACTAGGTTATTAGGCTTAGACTGAGTAAAACAACGTAGTTTAGACATCAAACAATCTAGTTTAAATGCCTAATAAATAGGGAAAAAGGACCAAAACGACCGACTTAAAGCTGACGAAGGCCATCCACAGAGGGATCAACGGACCATCGTTTTACCAACCGTCGACTAAGGTTGTGGTTTGTGGTCTTCCCGAAAGGGATTCACTAAAACGAGCATAATTTTTTACTCCAAGCTTGAATTTTAGCATTTCGGTGGCGTTGGAAAGAGGATCCAACTATCTTTAATTTGATTGGTGATGGGCAACCTAATTCATTTTGTGCTAAAAGATATGACCGTTTGAAGTTGACCCACAATTTTCCTCTAATCGACTGTTGACCGTTACCTACGGTCCGTAGTTCCAACCATTGACCGTACTGATTTATCATGGGTGGGATCAGAGACCATTAAAATTTTGACCTTAACGCCAGAACCCCACCTACGGTCTATGGTTTTACTTACGGTCCGTGGGTGGTTCCGTTGGTACTAGAACTAGTTTTGTGAAAACTAAGATTTTCTTCATTTTGAGATTCGAGGTGTTACATGCCACCAGCCTTATAAGGTGTATATCCGATTGTCCATGTTTCGATATTGAAGACGTATTGTGTTAATGATTGCCATGTGATTCAATATAACTCAAAAGAGTTCGACCAAGAATTCATTATGGATAGGTAGGTTAGAAATCCATTTTGAAGGTTGAGTCCAACATACAGAGCAACTATTTTCAACTATTTGATACACTTGGTACTTTCTTTCTCTATACGTTCGAGGAGGAACATATGTTTTAGTGGTGGATGATGTAACGACCCTCTTAGTCGTTTTATGAATTTTACTCATTTTTTATTTTAATTCTTTTAGTAGCTTTAATAAAAAAATTATGACTTGCAAGAATGAGTGATACAATTTTTTTGAATTAAATAGAGTTATTTATTTTACTAAATAATGGGGTGGGGGGGGGGGGGGAGAG
>JAKRZT010006968.1:0-12425 GCA_029582215.1 Solanum sparsipilum
CCATATGAATCCAAGGACGACCCAATAAGAGGTTATATGAAGATGGAATGTCCAAGACCTAGAAAGCTATTGGGAAAGTAGCAGGACCAATGAGCATGTCCAAGGTTATTTCTCCAATAGTACCCCTCTGAGAACCATCAAAAGCTCTCACATTCATCTTTCAGGTTTGAATCTTTGCACTATCCACGCCTAGCCTTGTCAACGTGCTCAGAGGGCAGATATTCAAACCCGAACCTGAATCAACCAAGGCTTTGGTGATTATCTTGTCCTGATATTGAGCTGAAATGTACAAAGCCTTATTATGGGTTGTTCCTTCAATTGGCAACTCATCTTCATGGAAAGATATTTGGTATGCCTTAAAAACCTGCCCGACCATTTGGGCTACCTCTTCTTGAGTGATGCTAGATGGGACATAGGCTTCACCCAGGACCTTCAATAAAGCATTCCGATGAGTTTCGGAAGATTGCAGCAATGATAGGATGGATATTTGAGACTGGGTTTTACTCAATTGCTCAACAATAGAGTACTCTTTTGCTTGCACCTTCTTTCGAATTCCGTGATTTTCAAGTTCTACAATTGGTTCCTTGGATTTGCTGGAGCTTCCCTGCACCAAATTTTCAGAAGTGTAAATTCTTCCCGATCTAGTAACTCCTGCTGCGGTGTCTGCTTCTTCCACTTTTGTTTTTCCCTTTCTGTAGTCCCATGGAACAGCATGGGTATCATACTGGACAGGGGAAGGCGCCCTATAAATAGTGAATGGAGGCTTGGGCATGGCGACCTCAACCTCAAACGGAGCACGCCTTTGCATTACCATTGGAGTTTGGGTAGTAGCAGTCATTGCTTCTTCTGGCTCAAGGACCCAAATGGATTTCTCCCAATCCGAGGTATCCTCGGCTTGTACCATGTTGACCTGATAGTTATGCAGAGGGTTATTTGCAACATTTGGTGCTGAATCTTTGAGTTGGATGGCCTTAGTATCAATCAACATTTGAACCTTATCTTTCAGGGCTCTGCAAACTTTGGTAGTGTGACCTTTCATCCCAGAATGGTAGGCACAAACCTTGTTAGGGTCATACCATTTTGCGCGGACATCCACAGGCAATGCAGGAACTGGGGTGACATAGCCAGCCTCTTTCAGTCTCTCATAAAGCTGGGCTATAGGCTCGGCTAGAGGGGTATAGTTCTTCGCAGGTCTTCTTTCATATGGTGGTCTGTTTCGGTAGTTTGGTGTTTGAGTAGGTGGTGGGGTTTGGAAGTATGATAGCTAGGCATTATAGACATGATATGAAACTTGTTGATATTGAGGAGGAGCATTTTGGTAATATACTGGCATGGGGTTGGGAGATATAGGTGGTGGAGCTGATGGGTATGGAGTTTGGGAATATAGAGATAGAGGTGGGGTTGTTGATTGGTACTTATAAGGGGTTCTAGTCCCCTGAGCCATCATGACTGAGCCTGTTTTCTTTCAATTTTCTGTCATTCCTCCGGATTGCAGAGCTTTGTTGGTGGCTTGCAGGGCCTCCAGATTGATGATAGTCCCATTTTTTATGCCCTCTTCGATCCTTTCACCTAGCTTGATAATTCCAGCAAAACTTTTTTCATCTACAAGCATCATCCTATCATAATATTGTGGTTCTTGAGCACGGAAGAAGTAGTCTTTCATCTGAGATTCTCCATGGGAGGTCTGGCCCTAGCCGCCTCAGACTTCCATCTTATCGCATAATCCCTGAAAGATTCACTGGGCTTTTTCTTCAGGTTTTGGATGTAGAACCAATCAGGTGCATTTTCTACATTAAATCCAAACCGGTTCATGAAGTCTGTTGCCATGTCTACCCACTCATCCTATTTTCGCGGGTCTTGTTCAATATACCAGGATAGTGCCTCTCCGGTAAGACTCCTCATAAACAACTTCATGAGTATCCTTTCGTCTCTCCCCATCCCTACAAGCTTGACATAGTACATTCGCAAGTGGGCTTTGGGATCTCCAATGCCATTAAACACTTCAAACTTTGGAAGTTTGTATCCTTCAGGCAGTTCTACGTCGGGATGTATACATAAATCCTCATAGCTTAGTCCTCCCAACCTCTTGCTTCCTTCCACATGTTGCACTCTGCTGTCCAAGTTATCTAATCTCTCGGTCAGGGTTTTTATCAGAATGTCCTTTTGGGAGGATTTTGATTCATGGTAGTTATGGGTCAAAGGAGCAGTTTCCACATAGATGGGGTTGAGGTTGTTATTTTCGGGAGTATATGAAGGATTTGCATTTGGAACTGGTTCTGGAATAGTTGGCTTAGTTTGTTGGTGGTAGTGGTAAAATGGGATTTGGGTATTTTGGGCATGAAGTGGTGGGAAGATATTTGGATGAGTGGGTTCAGGTCGGGGTACATTGGTTGGGGGATTGTTTGGCATGGTTGTTTGGTTAGAGTGAGGAGGATTGTCTATATTTTCACCAAATTGGGTTCCAAGAGAAATAGATAACTTGGCCAAATCGCGCATATGCGCTACTTCTTCTTCCAAATCTAAAATCTTGCGCTCGAGTCTAAGGACGAGGTCACTTGGAAGTTGCCCTCCCTCAAAAGTTTCTACTCTTTCGTTGCTGCTGTTGTTGTCAACCATTTTACCCTTGTCTGTTCTTTGAGAAGGAGGAGTAGGGGGGGTCCCTTTTGATCGTGTATGTGCCAAAATGAAGAGCAGATCAACCTTAGTAATGGGAAAAACAATTAAATCAACAGAAAACAGTGTTAGGGGATTAGAGCAAATAATAACAATAATAGCACATTGTTTGAAATAAACGCCCTAGATGCAAGGGACCTTGTTGAGCCAGAGGTAGGCCTAAGACGCCATATAAGTGATGCATAATGATTAATTCAAGCCTTATTTGCCAAATGGAGTTTAGAGTTAGGGAAATAAAATGATCTTCATATATTAAATAATTTCAATTTATTACATCATACTAAGTAAAACTAGAAATAAACTAAAGGGCTAGGGATAACATGGGGAAATAAAAAAATCCTAAAAAGAAACAGAGTCAATGCTGGTCTCCAATGTTAGGCACAATCTGCTGCCTCATTTTTGGAGTGATCTCATAGTCGCGGTTGAGGAGGTTGCGGGCCCATCTTCTTTCCTTTTCATCACCAAAACCTGGAATGCCTTCTTCGCTCAAATCTGCATGCTCTGCGTCCTCCAAAAGCCACACATAATGCTCTGGTGTGCAGAAGGGTCTATGCTCTCGAACATCAATAGTTACTACTTTTTCCCACCTTCGCAGTATGGTGCCCACTTGTGGTATTTCTGGCCCAAAATATGCCCATATGGGATCATAGAGGTATCATTTGGATTTGACCAAACTGTCGGAGGACTCAAAGTGGTGCGTATGGTTGCACACCATTTAAACCAATGAGCTCGATAAAGTAGAGTTCATTACCTCTTATAATGACACAACGAGGCTTCAACCAATAGTATTTTCATTGAATGTTGATGGCTGAACGTTTTCTCAAATACACAAACCAGTCCTCCGTTTCCACAGGGGAAACAAAAATTTTCATCCTTGAGGTATGATTGATGATTTTATTTCCCGTAGTCCCTCTAAGAATGTCTACCGAATTAGCCCTTTGATAGAAATGCTCAACAGCCCAGAGTTGCAATAGAAAATTACACCCCTCGAAATACCTTTTGCCTTTGGTACACTTGGTGAGTGCCCTTATAATTTCTGCCAGTATCATGGGAACTATAGTCTTTCCGCCTCAAGCCATCATACGGACCACATAACTTAGGCTAGTGTGTATTTTTCCTCCTTCTCTAGGAAAAACTAATGAGCCCAACAGTGCGACAGCGCAAGCATTAAGACGGTATCTTTCCCATTTCGCAGGAGAGCAAGTAAATTCTCTGTGGAAGTTTTCATGGCCTTCCTCGTCTCCAAAACGTGAGTATAGAAACTCTAACGAAATCCATCCCTCTTTCAGACAAAGCAAATTTGGATTATGACGCATGCCCATTTGTTTCAAGAAGGATCTTGGAGTTGGCTTGTGTGGCACAATCATTTCACGATCTCTGTAAGGGAGACCAAGAAACCCACCAATCTCTTCAATCGTTGAGGTTAGTTCAAAATCCCTAAATTTGAACACTAGCCTCTCAGAATCCCGAAACTTCAACAGTGCCTTGATCAAGTGACGGTCTGACTCGACAGAGATTAAAGCAGTAAGGCCACCTAGTAGTTCGTTTGCCTCCAACTCTCGATTCCTTTCAATATCCTTCCACCAGACCTTCAAGGTAGGATTCACTTTGACTACCATTTGCGTGTTTGGAAAATGAGGATAGGCCATGACTCTGCAAACAAACAACAAACAAAATCTAAACTCCATATTAGCAAATTTGGCTTAATTTAATTATTATGACCACATTGACACACAAGTATGCAATTTGTCTAAAGGGTGTTGGGGCCCTTTAGACAATAAGGTGGTTACTAATTATATGGATTGACACCAAGGGTCAAACCACCTAGGGTTTATGCAGCATGTATGACCTAAGAAGGATTTCTAAGAGTTGGCTTGACACGGACTTGAAAGGGATTCTATGCAAGAAGGCTCGTGGTTTCACGATAGTAAAACTATCTGTTCCGTCCACGCATATGTCGACTCTCTATAATTGGGTATTTGAAGAGAATTGGAGTAGTTGTGAGAGGTGCAAAGACACAACATCACGGTAACAAAAATAAAAAAAGGAAGAGGTTCCTAATTGGAGGAAGTATGAGCGGAATGTCAGTTTATCAAAACAGTAACATTTAACACTGAGGTTGAAAGCGATAACATATAGACAATTTTAATAAAAGTAGTAAATAAATAAATAAATACAAAAATAAGCATGCAAACACAAAAATAAAATAAGCAAATAAGGAAAGGGAATAGGGTTTAAATATGGAATACACAAATAAGGGAAAAGGAAAAAGGCGAAACATGGAATAATCAAATAAGGGAGAAGGAAAAGGACTAAACATGGAAATAACAATATTTAAGGAAAGCGAGTAAACAAGGAAAGTAAATAATTAATTAGACATGGCAATAACCAAACAATGAAATGACAGATAAAGTAAACCTCATATAAGCACGAAACACGTAATGGTTAGAACCTAATATCTCCAGCAGAGTCGCCATTCTGTCACGCCCCATTTTTCTCAAAACGGGTTTTGGTGCACGACCTAACAACTCTTTTGGGCTTTGGGTTATTGAAGAGTCGCCACTTAACGAATTAAGGCATCGTAGGGCACCTATCTAACCTAACTAAGTCTAGCTAAGGTCAACGAACCAGAGATCAGGGTAAGGGTTCAAGTTACCTCAAGGGGAAGGTGTTAGGCATCCCTAGAGGTCCACAAATGTGGGTCCCGATCGTGTCTCATGCAATATGTGGGGGTTACAAGTAGCATTTAATGTCATTTCATTATCGGTTATTTATTAAATATGTTTGCTAGGTGATAACTAGTATTAAACAATTAAGAATTAATTAAATTATCTACTTTATTAATTAAGCATGCAAGACTAGGTGATGTAATAAACAAAAATAAATATTTAAACAATTAATAAAATAGGAGCGAGGAGACAAAAATTGCACAATCAAAATAGAATAAATAATTTTTATATTATTATTTAAGCTTCCCCAAACAAATATAATAATAAACGAATAAAGGGACAAAGGAAATGGAGACTCTGAAGGACTTTAGGATCAACACTCAACTTGTCTTTATTTCGACCGGTTACTCGTAGGGATATATAAAACCAAGGTTTGTCATTTAGACCGAGTCGATGTCATCATCTCCATAGGGCCTAAACTACCCCTACCCCACCACCACATGTTTTTCGTCTCTAAAAGGTGTCTAGCGTCCCCACGTAAGGTCCGAGAGGCATTGGACTGCTATTAGAGTGAATTTAGACAATAAAATATAATAGGCCCACCTAGACACCAAGTCAAACAATTTGGACGATCATTTAGCACGTAGGGTCTCATATTGGCCTCTAGATTTTAATTTAAACATGCTAGCAAACACACATAAAGTGAAAGGTTTCATGCTAAGGGTGTGCGCATACAAAACAAACATTACAATAATCATTTAATAAAGGAAGGGACAGAAAGTTGATGAAAGCAAAAACAAATTTAGACTGATTTTTTAAGGCAGAAATTTATGACGCAACAAATCGATTTATTGATTTTAAAATATAGCAGAAAATGATGACACATGCAGAATTAGAAACAGTAGCAGATTTTATTTAATTATTAGCACAGATCGATCAAGAATGAGGGCATATTTAAGATGGGCAGATTATTCTCAACATAGACAGGTTAAAATATGTGAAAAATTATTTATTTTAAGTAGCAGGGCAATGTTCAAAATGCAGAAAATAATTACATCAGACAGATTTTATTTCAGATTTAAGTTCAGGTGGTTTATTATGCTGGTTCTCTTAAATATGCAGAAAACAGTCATATAAGTTTATTTTATTTAGTTATGACATGCTGAGAAGTTAGTTAATTTTATTTTAAATATCACAAAATAAATGTAGTGCAGAAATGGTTAACAGTGGGCAAAACGTTATTTGCAGATTCATCTTACTTTCTAGGCATGCTGAAAATTATTTAATAGCTCCTATGAACATGGTTTCTAGATGGTTAATATACTAACAACTATAAACTAAATGATGCTGCAATCTATTAGATCCAATTAATATATCAATTTAATTAATCAAATCCTATAGGTATAATCTCTAAGTGAGCATGCAGAAATTATTATCAGAACTATAGACATAGTTTCTATATAATAATATTCAAAACCTATAAGCATGATTTTCTAAACCCCGAATAGTACGCAAAATAAACCTTATGACCAAGATTTCTAAATAGAACATGCTGAAAACTACAAAAGATTCAGGAAAACCTATAGGCAAGTTTTCTAGTTGTCTAAATTTATTCACATAAAACGACTGTTGAAATAAAAAATGAATGAACTAATTAATTTGACGTGCTAAAAGTTATTAAACCCATAAAACTAAGATCTGTATAAACTACAGTTATCAAACTCTTATTAATTCTGCTTAATTAATTAGGAGACTACCAATTGTTATCCCGCAACATACCTAAAGGCTATTCACTACAAACTTGATGATTTAAAACTATGCACACAAATAAATAGTTGATTTTAAGTTAGATTATTTAAGGGATTTCGATATATTTGCATTCTTCAATTAATTTGCACATAGGTAGATCTACCGCAATCACACGAAATAAAATGAAATAAATAAGTAAAACAGTTAGCACATAATTCCCCCTCCCCTAGGCGATTCCCCAAGTTATATCATATATAGAGTTTAGAGAGTTATACAAAATATTACAAACTGAACAAAAGCAAATAGTAACGACATAATATAATCCAAAATAAACTATTAAACAGAAATAAGTTCCATCCGGTATCCCGCCTTAAGCGATTTTTTCATTCTTGAACTTGAGTTCAAAACCTGTTAAACAGAATAATACCAAACACAAGATCATAGCATAATAGTAACTATATAGAACGTAATAAATATTCACAACAAACACACGAGTTTCAAACGAATCATAGCACACATAAGAACACACATTAACAAGGAAGTGATAAGGAGAATAACCCGGATGCTTCCTTTTATTTACTTTCGAACACACAACAATATTCACAATTAATAATGCAGTACGAGATTTAAACTAATGAAGAAGAACTAACCTCGTATGCAGAAAATTATTATCCGCAATGAAGTCAACCTAATTCGATACTCGACCCGAACACAACAAAACCGAATAGAGAAGCACTTCTTAGAATGTTCACCGGATTTTTATTTTTTAGAGCAGCGAGTATTATTATTATTTTTTTTTTTTTTACTATCATTCAAGTGGGTAAGCATGAGTTCCCCTTTATAAGAATGAGGGCATCTCTTTTTATAGTGGAGGAGGGTCGCGGTTTAAGGAAAGGATAATATAAGGAAACAATTAAAATATTTTCTTTATTCAAAAGAGGAACTAAATTAGTCCAAAAGTCACAAATTGACATTTTGATTAGTGAAATAACGGGGAAAAAAAAGCACAATAGTAAGGTCTGACTTGGTTAACAAATTACCAAAAATAGATTATTAAAGGATGAAAAGGAAATAAATTAATTAAAAAAACTTCCTGATTGGAAAAGAACTACACGGTCAAATTGTTGTTAATTTGTTATTATTGTTATTATTATTTTATTTTTTTACCAAAAATAAAATATTATCGAACTAAATACCATGGTTAAATGACATATTAAATTAAGGAGATCCAAAAATTATGCATCAAACATAATATTTACTCAATCATGGGTTACTATAAATATGAAAAGTAAGAATCAGTCAAGAAAAACAAAATTTAAGGGAAGGAGGGATCAATTTACAGCACTATCAATTAATATTAAAATCAACAGTAGAAAATTATAAGGAAAGAAGTGGTATACGTTCTTACTTGTCAATCCAAACTTACCATAGACAAGGAGGTCCAGCAAATTAAACTAACTTAATTATGGGCAAATTTACCATAGACAATAAAGGTTAATAAAAGACAGAAAACTAAATCAGCAAAGGAGCGATTTGACCCAGTAATTAGCTAAATTACCAGATTTCAGGGATCTTAGCAAATACAATTTCGTAATTAACAAATTCATGAATCCACATGCATTAGGGCGCCATTAAGCAAAGATAACACTGGCTCTTAATTCATTAAGATAAAATTACAATTTAGGGAGGAAAATAGTCAAAGATAGTTCACGAAGTAATAATTCTACCATATATAAACAAAGTAATAAGCAGTCTACCAGTTGAAAATTGGTTTTCACATATTTAGGACAAATTAGTCACAAGTGGGAACAACAAACGAGTATTTGCATAGAGAAATCATAAGCCGAATACACTTTTCTAGTTAATCAAGAACTAACAGGTAATATTCATACAGATCGAACAGGCAATAGACAAAATGCATAAATGAGATCAAATGTTATTCAAATTTATATTCGCAATAATTAATGAATCAAGAACAGAGAACTATAAAAATTAATCTACTTACTTGGACGGATCTGTTGAGATCCGTCTTCAACTGACCCCGAGAACCTTTGAACTACGCTGGAGCTCGCTATTTCTGGCTGCCATTTTCACTGTGGCCGAAGCGAAAAAGAGAAATGGAAGGCGGAGAGGGGGCATTGCCTTCACGTTTGTTGCTGCGTGTGGTCTGCTCAGCGGTTTTCGTCGGAGCTGCTGGTGGCGTCGGCTGCTACTGCTCCTCGCTTGCTGCTGTCCAGTTGCTGGTGTTGTTCCACCAAAAACGGAAGAGGAATAGGAGCAGTGCCGGCTGCTGGCTGCTCTCGCCAGTGCTTGCTGCGGCTGGCTGCTGCTGTTGCTCTCGCCGGCTGCTGGTGGAGTTGTTCTCACCGGGAACGAGAGAAGGAGAGGAGAGGAAAGAGAAGGCAACGAGGAGAGGAGATGATGAATGGAGGTTTTGTCGGAGGAGAAGAGAGCTAGGGGCGGCGGCTGCTGATTTTTTGAAGAAGAGCCACGAAAATTGTTTTAGGGTTAGGGTATTTAGATTAAAATAGGAAAGAGTTATAGGAATCGATCTCGTCCGTTGATTTAATTATAGATGAAGGGCTATGATTTAAATGGAATGAGATGGACGGTCAAGATTTAAAAGAGGGATTTTAAATCAGATTTGATTGGATTTGGAATGGCCAAATTTGAAATAAATTTGGCTAGAATTGCAATGAGGGGATGGTTATTATTGAAATAAAATTGGAATTGATTAGGCTAGAATTGAAAGGAATTAGAATAAAATAGGCTATAAGTTAAATGATTTTGAGGAAATTTTTAAGAAATGCTATTTCAATTAAATACTCTTAATAATATTTATGATAATTTTATAAAGCACACATACTAAAATGTACAATTTTAGACAAAATCAACTAAAATTTTAGAAGTCAAAAATATATTTTAAAAAGCGTATTTAATCGGATAGCATTTCCAAAATTGTTAAAGGTCGGTCAAAATTGGGTGTCAACATTAGTACTGCCTCCTTTGCTAGCAGCCAAGTGAAGCATGCCACCTTGAGTGGAATTTTGGCTTTCCAATTTGTCTCCAAGGCCAATTGAGGGTTAAAGGAGCCCTGTTTATGACCTTGTAACCTGAACTCACTTTGTATCTTCCTTTGTTGTGCTCTGTCCACCGTAGGCAGTCCTCCCCTTCCTTCAAACCTTGAAATGATTCCAACCTTTTAAAGAACTCAACTAATCTACAAACTTCCCAATTATTTAAATTCCTTCTAAGAGATAGATCCCAACCTTGGGGAGACCACATTTCAGGCACTGTTCTGTCTTTATGTAGTGATAAGTCAAAGATGTCAGGGAAGATCTCTGACAAGTTTTGATTACCAAGCCATCTATCTTTCTAGAATCGTGTCTTGATACCATTGTGTATTGTTATAGTAGTATGATTCCTAAGGAAAGGCCACCAATTCCTAATTGATCTCCAAACAGTAACACCATAGGGATTGGTTGCTTCCTTGGTGACCCATGAATCCATCTCTCCATAGTTCAGCTTAATCACCTTGCTCCACATTAAGTGTGGTTCATGAGCATATCTCCACAACCATTTCAGCTTTAGAGCTTTGCTTTGGTTCTTCAAATTTTTTATGCCTAATCCTCCTTTGTTTTTTTCCCGTGATCATAACTAGTATCTAGTACCTTTAAAATTATCATAGCCACCAACATCATTATTTGACCTAGCAACAGCTTCTAATGGGGCATCCTTTTTAATCATGTTATTTTATCTATTTTCTGTTCTTTCTACATAGTTGTTGCTGAATCCTCAACCAGATTTTTTGCAGATGTGCTCTCATTTCTTTCTTCTTCTCCTTTAATTGAATGCTTACTTGTACTACGATCAAGTTTTCTTCAAATCATCAATCATAGTTCTGTCTTTAATTGTTCTGTTGCACTCTCACCATATTTTTCTTCTTTGCCTGACTATTCACCGCTACTCTCATGTGTTTCTTTTTCACCGACCAATTGGTCATTACCTAAAGGCACCACAATTTCAAAGGTACAAAATCAACAGCCTTAGTTGTTTGTGCAGTTTTGTTTGCTTACTTAGTCAACTTTTCCAGTTATGTGGTAGCTTTTTTACTGTGGTATGCCAACTGTCATAACCACTATCCACCATTTATAATCATCACCATCAACTATCATTACTATATAATAGCCACCAATCACTATCGACAACAATAACCACCATCAGTCACCACTATATATTTTCTTAACAAGTACCACGTAACTCTACCCACCAAGGCTTGAACAGATAGAAAGAGTCACCTAATATTTATATCTTTGCTAGAATTTAAACCTGAGACCTCATGACTCTCAACCAATTCATTAATCACTAGACCACGCCCTTGGGTGCCCATCAGTCACCACCATATATAACCAACCACCATCATCATTCACCACTAGCATAAGCTATCACTATCATCCACCACAATTATCAACTACCCCAATTATCAACCATCATTAACCACTACTACAAGTCCCCTTCCATCACTAGGTACTACCTACAACCACCACCATCAGTCAACACCATTCTTAATCGGCACCCACAACCACTATCGCTATCTATTAGCACCACCAACCATTATACAATTTTTTAAAACTATTTTTGTAGTATTACATTTATTTAGTATTTTATATGAATATTATATTTATTACTCCATCTATCCTAATGTATGTGACACTTTTGGATTTCAAAAGTCCAGTGAGCTTTTTTTGGACCACAGTTTTTTTCATACACCTCGTAAATATTTTGAATTGTCAATTATTGTGACTTGCAGTACTTTCGACGTAGTTCTAAAAAAATGTAAATTTTATTTATAAAAACTTAAAGATTGCATGTACGAATTAACAATCAAAATTCAAAACTGGCTCTCGAAGGTCAAATTGTGCCACATAAATTGGGACAGAGGGGATAATTTTTAAATAAAAGACAACTTCTATACATTCAGATGTTGAGAAGACAAACTATTTAAATTATTTAGTATTTATATTTTAATATTTAGAAATGTATTAGGAAGCATACATTTATATCCTAATGCACATCTTAATATTTAGATTCATATGTTTTAATCTTAATAAAAAAAATATGAGTTCCATTTTGTCATAAATCTTAATCAGACTTATTAAATGGCCTCACACCTTTTCATTTGAATGGGAAAGAAAAACCTAAAACAAGAATAAGAAGTGAATAGTCAAAATTTTCCTTCAAAGTTCTAAAATTCTTTTGAAATATGGTTACCAATGAAGTCTAAAAGTGTAGACTTACACCCTACTGCCCTAGTACTTCCTAGTTTAATCAAAC
>JAKRZT010006969.1:0-21789 GCA_029582215.1 Solanum sparsipilum
AGAGCCTTTAAAAAGTGAGAGCTAACAAAGCTTCTTCGATAGTTCAACCATTTTTGGTATTCCATCCTGATATTTCACACGAAGCTGTTCATAACATTCTAGATGCTCTCTGCCTATTTTTTGCCCCTGGGACACTCGAGAGATATAGAACTACCATAGGAATGGTTGGAGTGGCTACTGCTAGGAAATTCATCAGCATACAGACACTTCCTAAGATGATGATTTTACACTTGAAGCGGTTTGGTAATGGAAGTTATGGAAGTACCAAATTGCATAAGCCTGTGCATTTTCATGTTGAACTAGTGATAAGTCGTGAACTAGTTCAAGAGGAAAATGCACATGTATATGCATTTTGGAGTTCTTGTATAAAATATCATGATGGAATACCAAAAATGATTGAACAATCACAGAGGCATTGTCCCCTCTCACTTTTACAAGGCTCACCAACTACCCTTAATAATGGCACTCAAGTTTGAAGAGGCGAAGTCCTGAGTTCTTGTGACTACAAACCTGTTCTTTGGGCCAACAGTTTCCCATTCTTCATCGTCTTCCGCTGAAATAACAAACAAATTTTTCCCACTTGAACCTGAATGCGCTTCAAGATTTAGTATGCTTAAAATTTGGATAGATGTTCATATGTTATTTGAATTAGATTTTAAAAAAGAAAATACTTTCAAAGATAAGTTTGACCATAGATTTTGAAAAAATTTCCTTTAAAAGTTCTCAAATAACAGAAACGGGTTCGAACAGTTTGTTGAGAAGGGATTAATGGTGCTTAATTTTGTGGCCAAAGTGTTTTCCATATATTTTGAAGCAAATTTTAAAAAAGGAAATATTTTAAATACATGATTGACCATGGATTTCAAATCAGAGTTTGAATTTTTTTCCTTAAAAAGCTTTGAACTATCAAAAATGGATCCAAACAGTTTTCTAAGTATGGATTAATAATACTTAAAATTGGGGTATAATTTCTTTATAGAATGTACATATACATATCTACACATAATATAGCATAATCATAGGTAGAGATATTTAAAGAATTTTTTCCGATTGATTTTCCTTATATAGCTACAAATAACTTTTATTCTTAAAACAATACTATAGTAAAACTCACTAAATTAATATAGGTGAGACTACAAAATAGTATTAATTTGTAGATGTACAATTTAATAGATAAATTAATATTTATTAATTTAAAGAGTCTTTTGAGATTCAGGAAATGTTAATTTTTATCACATCAAAATTATTGTATCATAATAATTGATGTATCATATTTATTGAATTTACATAAAAATAATAATTTATGATACATAAAGTACAATGAATAAATCAAAACATTGTATCTTATTAAATTATGTATCGTATTTATTGAATTCAATGTTTTATGTATTATGCCTCAATTCAAGTCAGGACTTCAAGTTTTTGTGGACAACGAATTGTACTCCATTCGTCCATATTTTAATGCTTTTGTGGTTAACACAGGCGACACATTTATGATAAGCAAATTTATAAACTAGTACTATATAATAAGCTAATGAATTATGTATTACAGACAACTAATATAAACATAATCAATTAAACAAATAATAAATTTTTTGGTGAAAAACATTATAAGATCTTTCCACATGACGCGCAATGATATACATCATGAGTCCTTAGACTTACAAATTGAACATAACATATTTGGTGTTTGTCCTGTAGCAGGCCCTATCGAATGATAGATACAAAAGTTACTTGCATAGAGCAGTGGTTAACAACACTCCTAGAAAATAACTTCCTTTCTTTCTTTGTCCTTACAAAGATAAGGTGGTGAGTCCACCAACTGAATTGGTGGACTACAACAACCCTCGACTATATCCTGACTTCACATAACCTGCTCTCCTTGAGTTTACTCAAAAGCATCACAGAGTTGATATGAACACTCTTCAAGCTTCCTCGATGTGGCTTCAAGAAAATATGTTGAAGCTTAAGAGCTATCCATATAAGGTTCAAGATTGAAGGCATTGGAATCTTTTGTATATATGTTAGAATCTTTGATTTAGAACTACAAATATTCCTGTTGCAATAATTCTATTAAGTTAGACATCTAGTATTTAGGAGTTGATTTCTATTCAGTTTGGTTTTTAGTCTGTAAATACATGTCTTTTGTTAGTCAATAATATAAAGTTCTGTAGTGCAATATATAATTTATCGTTCAACTTTTCTTCCATTGTTATTTTCCTGCATTTCTTTTCTTTCCAAAACTAATAGGTGGGATCTAGAGCTATTTTTCTGAAAGGACCTTTGAGTGAAGAGATGGATTTCAAAAATAGTTTTTCATGAATAACTCATGCTATTTTTAGTAATGAAGATTACCAATTATGAATTGTGAGAACGAAAAATTACTTTGAGGCCCTTGATCTTTAGGAAGGAAGTAATAGAAGAGGATTATGAAATTAATTCGTTACAAAATTATCTCACCAAAGCGCAAATCAAGATTCACAAGGAAAAGAAAATCATGAAGTCCACGACAAAAGCAACTCTGTTTGTTGTTGTCTCAACAACTATTTTGAAGAGAATTATATTTCTCCCATCACCAAAAGAAATTTGGAATTACCTTTATAAAAAATATGTTGGCAGTGAAGGAATTCAAGTTGCAAACTGCTGCTAACTCTTGTGGTAGCTTTAACTCATAAGTTGCATTGCCAATCCTCTTGGATATTTTGTAAGGACCAATATACCGGACTAAGCTTCCCCTTCTTACCAAATCTCATGACATCCTTCATGGGTGAAACTTTCAACTATACCCAATCATCTACTTCAAACTCTAACTCCCTTCTCCTAACATCAGTGTAGGATTTCTGATGACTCTGCACTGCTATCAACCTCTCTTGAATAACTTTCACCTTTTCCATAGCTTGATGAACTAAGTCTTGTCCTATCAACCCAGCTTCACCAACTTCAAACCATCCAATAGGAGATCTGCATCTTCTCCCATAAAGAGCTTCATAAGGAGCCATCTGGATGCTAAAGCGGTAACTATTGTTGCAAGCAAATTCAATAAGAGGTTTGTGATCATCCCAATTACCTTTGAAATCGATCACACAAGCCCTCAACATATCCTCTAAGGTCTGAATAATGTGTTCTGCTTGACCATTTGTCTGAGGATGAAAAGCAATACTTAAGTTCACTTTTTAACCCAAGCCTTTCTGAAAAGATTTCCTGAACTGTGAAGTAAATTGGGCACCTCTATCTGAAAAAATCAAAACTGGCACCATATTAAGTCTAACTACCTCTTGAATATACAACTTAGCATAATCCTATGTTGTATGGGTAGTCTTTATTGGCGGAAAGTGGGTTGATTTGGTCATTCGATCAACAATCACCCAAATAGAATCATGATGCCTGCGAGACCTTGGTAAACCTGTGATGAAATCTATATTGATCATCTCCCACTTCAATTCCAAAGTTCTATATTCTGAGCCATACCACCCGGCCTTTGGTGCTCTACTTTAACTTGTTAGGAATTCGGACACTTAACACCAAACTCTACAATGCCCTTCTTCATGTCTTTCCACCAATATACTTCTCTCAAATCACGATACATCTTTGTGGAACCTGGATGAATAGGATATCTGAAGCTATAAGCTTCCTCCATTATCCTCTTCAGCCACCCTTGGTACGCACAATCTACCTTGATACCTCAATACTCCATCTCCCCCTTGTTCAAAAGTCAATACTTTTTGCTTATGAACATTTGCCTTCAATTCAAGTAAAACAGGTTCTTGGTCTTGTTTCTCTTTTACTTCTGACACTAAGGATGATTCAACCCCATTCATCACCACTACTCCTCCTTCTATGGAATCCATTAGTCGAACACATAATCGTGCAAGTCTGTGCACATCTGTTGCTAGCTCCCTCTTATCTTCCTCAAAATGGGCGATACTACCCATAGATAACATGCTCAAGGCATCAGCAACAACATTAGCCTTACCTGGGTGGTAAAGAATACTCATGTCATTATCCTTGAGTAATTCTAACCACCACCTTTGTTTGAGATTAAGCTCTTTCTGAGTAACACATACTAAAGACTCTTGTGATCGGTGAACACATCCACATGAATACCATAAAGATAATGGTGCTATATTTTCAAAGCAAATACTACGGCAGCCAATTCTATATCATGGGTTGGGTAGTTTTTCTCATGAACTTTCAACTGTCTGGAGCCATAAGCTATAACTTGGTCATTCTGCATTAACCCACAACCCAAACCAATTCTAGACGCATCACAATACACAACAAAACCTTGAGTGCCTTCTGGTAAGGTCAATATTGATGCAGTAGTCAACCTCTTTTTCAATTTTTGAAAGTTTTTCTCACAAGCTTCAGACCATTGAAACTTCACCATTTTCTGAGTTAACTTGGCCAAAGGGGATGAAATAGATGAGAACCCCTCTACGAACCTTCAATATTAGCCAGCAATACCCAAGAAACTCCTAATATCAGTTGGAGATGTGGGTCTAGGCCAATTCTGCATTGCCTCTATTTTCTGGGTATCAACTTTAATTCCCTCTCCAAACACAATGTGTCCTAAGAATGCCACAGACTCAAGCCAAAATTCACACTTAGAGAACTTGGCATACAACTCTTTATCCTTTAGAGTTTGGAGAACTATTCTGAGATGACTAGCATGATCTTCTTCATTCCTCGAATAGATTAGTATGTCATCAATGAATACGATAAAAAACATATCTAAATAAGGTTTGAATACTCTATTCATAAGGTCCATGAATGTTGTGACACCCCTATTTTTTCCCAAAATAATGTTTGAAAGTAGAGTTTTTCCAATTAAAGTGACGTTTTGAAGAGGGATTATTTTATTTTAGAATCTATTTCATATCATAATACAAAAACTAAAAACACATGAATTTGGGCAACTTCATAACATTGAAATCACATCTTGTATAATTATGAAATTAAATAATATAATGAAGATCAAGTGTTACCTTTTGTGAAAATAAATTCACAAAGAAAATACCACAACAGAAAACAGGAATTTAGAACCAAGAAAGCAAACCTCGAACTCAACCTTTAACGTGTTGTGTTTTTATCTTCCTATTTCAGATGTGCAAGTGTTTTTTTTTCGCTCGTGTCTCTTTTGAGTTGCTTGCGGATGTTGTAGTATTTTATTTTTTTGTATGGGGTTGGACAAGAAAAAAAAGTGTTTTGATTATTATTTTTTTCGTGTGCAATGTGTTGCTTTGTTTGGTTTTTTCCATGTTGTATTGTTAGTGTGTGTATATATGGGAGGAAATGTTGATGTAGGGTGTGTGTAGTGTGTAGTAGTGGTGAGGAAGAGTGGTGTATATTGTGGGATAATGGAGGTAAAATGGGTAAAGGTGGGGGTAATTGGTAGAGAAAGTGGGGGTGAGGGTAGATTATTATAATTTTTTTTTTTTTTAATAATTAATATAATATAATATAATATAATATAATATAATATACTTATTCTTGATGGTAACGTTGTTCAACTGGCGGTAATCTATACATGTCCTAAGGGAACCATCTTTCTTCCTCACAGACATGACCGAAGCGCCCCAAGGTGAGACACTTGGTTGAATGAAACCTTTATATTGGAGATATTTCAACTTCACTTTTAGCCCTTTCAACTATGCTGGTGCCATTCTATATGGCGGAATAGACGTCGGACGTGTATCTAGAAAAATGTCTATTCCGAAGTCTATTTCTCTCTCGGGAGGGACTCCGGAAAGATCATCAGGAAAGACTTCTGGAAACTCTTTTACTACTAAAACTGACTAAATATGAGGTATCTCAACACTATAGTCATTAACTCGGACTAAGTGATAGGCACACCCCTTGGAAACTAACTTTCTCGCCTTAAGGTACGAAATGAAGCAACCCTTAGGTATGGATGAACTGCTACTTCACTCTATAACTGGCTCATTAGGAATTTGGAACCTAACAACTCGAGTTCTACAAGGAGTGGAGGCATAACAGGCATGAAGTCAGTCCATACTAAGAATGACATCTAAATCTATCATGTCTAACTCAACTAAATCAGCTACGGTGTTTTTTTGATTGATGGAGATGACACAATCACAATATACTCGCTCAACTAGAATAGACTCCCCAACAGTTGTAGAAACACAAAAGGGTTCACAAAGTTTCTCAGGAAGAACATCAAAATTATTTGCAACATAAGGAGTCACAAAAGTTAAACTTGCTTCTGGGTCTAGCAAACCATAAACATCAAGAGTAAAGACTTTAATCATACCAGTGACAACATATGGAGATTATCTTGCTGTTGACGACTAGTGATCGCATAAAGGCGGTTTTCTCCTCCGCCAGTACAGGAAGTAGCTCCTCTAAGTTCATCCCTCTCTGGTGGAACAACTGATGAAGATTAGGCTCTATTGCCCTGATTTCCATTTCCTTGCCGGTTCTTAAGGCATTTTTCATGAAGTTACCCTCTTGTCCACATTTGAGACAACATGTAGAGCCATCGTGATACTTACCTGGGTGAGTCCTTCCATGCATAACATATGCAAGAGCCCAGTTACCTTCTTGTGCCACACTACCCTGAGACTGTACAGGTCTAGCTTTGAAGTTCTGTGAATTCTTACCATTGTACTCACCTTTGTTTCTGGGTATAGGTGCACTAGCAGATAATGGAGAAGGTCCTTTTTGCTTTTGTTGGAAAGAAGCCCGGTTCACATTATTCCTCTGCTACTTGGACTAATTCCCTGTCTTCGCTTTCTTGTTTCTAAACTCCTCCTTATCCCTCAACTTCTCTTCCTTAACCTATTGCACATAGACCATCAACCTTGCTATATCCATAGCCCCAATTATCATGGCTGCCTTGCCCTCTTTACTTGATAAATGGGACAACCCAGCCACAAAAAGACTCATCCTGCTTTTCATATCCGCAACCATCTCTAGAGCATATCAGGAAAGTTGGGTGAACTTTAAGCTATACTCATGAGCACTTAGTGAATCCTACTTGAGGGTGATACACACTCGTACCTTGGCGTCTTTCAGTTCTCGAGAAAAGAAACGCCCCAAGAAGGCCTCCTCAAAACAAGCCCAACTCGTAGGTGGTGCTCCCTTAGATCTACCCTTCTTTCACTGGTCGAACTAAGTCCTAGAAACATTCGTCAGTTGATATGCATCTAATTCTACTTCCTCAACATCGGTAACGTGCTTAACTTCAAATACCTTTTGCAGCTCCTCAATAATGTTCTTTGGATCCCCAGTAGTGCTTGAACCAGTGAAACTTGGAGGATTCATCCTCAAGAACTCTCAGATCCTCGAAGTATATGACACTTCCTATCTAGCTCCTCTTTGTTTCCCACCTGGTTAATCACAACTTGATTCAACATTCGGATCACTTCCCTGAACTCAGCATTCATGACTTCTCCTTGGGTTGAACTTCAGGTGCATTAGGTACCCCTTGCTCCTCAACGTTCCTCCTAGCAGGATGACCTCAGACAGCTCTTCGTGGAGGTATGATTAACTAAAAAACATGTGCAAACACGAATTAGAAGAGACTTAATAGAGACGAACTCTATCGCACAAAATAACTATGAAAGAAGTGAGATAATTTCCTAAGTGTTGCAGCATCCAAATTATAGATGTGGCATGGTTCACACCGATAACCAGGACTCTATAGACACAACTTTATAGACTCTCTAGGACTCTTGAACTCTAGGCTCTGATACCAAGTTTGTCACGCCCCGAGCCTATACCTTGGGCGGGACTAGAACTCAAGAACCATTGCTGGCCCCAAGCGAACCCTTGGCCTGGCTTACTTACTCAGTGAAAGAATTAAAAGCATTAATACAAGGATTCAATGCATCTCTACTCAACTGTTTAATAAAATAACTTAGAACGTTTAAAGGTCAAACATTCAACTTGGCCAAAGTGGCAACTCAAGTCTTAACATAAGAAATAACAATGTAAAGACAACTGAACTAGTAACTGTCTATGAAGCCTTTAAAACAAGGAGAGATGTCGAGACAAGACCCTAGATCATCGTAACAACTAAAGTACTAAAGCAATGTAAAATGAGCCCTCTGGAAAGAAAGGAGGTTCACCAACTGACTCTGAGTGCTCAACTTGATCAACCAGGCGTTGGATGCTAATCCTGGTTACCTGTGTCTGCATCATAAAATGATGCAGGCCAAATGGCATCAGTACATTGAATGTACCAATATGCCAGGGGAAAACTGAACATGATAAGCTTGAGAAGAATTTGAAAGGAACACTTACCTTGGCTTTACTCAACTCAAATGCAAAGTAAAACAACAATAATGGTGCAGTTATACAAGGCATTTAAAACAATAGTAGCAACTCAATTTATTAAAGAAAATACAATAACAACTCAATTACATATAAAGTAATATAATACTGTGGGAGTTTCTCTAACCGACAACCATCACTTTGAGCCTAAGTGATGATACAACGTATTGCCCATGCTACCAGAACTGTCATATACTTTGTCATCATATAGAACACCTTAACTAAGTGGATCCACTAGCCTATGCTAAAAATCACTAAGGAATCATCTAAAAAGTATGATCCTTTCTACCCATGATGGCTACAATATGGTTTATGGAGACTTGAGTTATTATGAACTCGCGTCCCCATATCAGTGCTCAATACTACTTCCAAAATATAATCAGCTCATATGTTATTAAAACAAAACTCTTTCTTTGGTTTGAGATAATTATTTAAAACTTAGCTTAAAATCTCTCTTGGAAATCAGTGTTTCCTTTCTTTCTCAAATGTGAAAACATTTTAACTCTTAGGAATTCTTAGTTCCCGTATAATCTTTGAAGAAATGAACTTTAAACTTTACTCTTTACTAAACTTAAAAATCAAGTCTTAAAACAAAGTTAAAACATTTATAAAAGACTTTTGGAAGACTCTATGAACTTCTCTTGACTTGGCTCTTAACTTCTCTTGACTTGACTCTTCACTGATCCTTTAATTGAATTATGAATTCAAGGATTGTGATTTGTGATAGGAAAGATATCATGATGTTTAGGAGTGTTTTTAGATAGTTAAACATGAGAAAAGATCAAGAAATCACTGTCTGGAAGCAAGTACGTGACGCGGAGATGCATTTAATTATTTGGTCGCGAAATAAATTTTGAGGCAGAACGGTCCGTGACCACTCCGCGATGCGAAGAAAATTTTGTCAATTTTGAGGAAGAGGTCCGCGTACCCATATATGCCGGACTTGTTCCTTCTTTGTTTTCTAACATCAAATAGCCTAAACTCAGTTCTTTTTCTCAAATTCCCTTTAGATTCAGATACCCAACACATGTACACAAGAATCTAACTCAAAACAACTATAAAAATCGACCTTAAACTCTCAAGAACTCCTCAATCTCATCCCAAATTGAAGAACGAAAGCAATTCAAGAATACAACTCAAGAACATCAAAGTCTCAATCATTTAGGACGAAAATCATACTGAAATAAACATGTTTGGCGTGTGGGTGAATGAACCCAATGCTATGTGAACTCACATACCTTGTAAGATCAAATCCTTGATGAAATCCGTAAACAATTCCTTACAAAGACGACAGATCCTTGTTTCTTCTCTTCTTCTTTTCTCTTCTCTCAAAACCCTAACTCTTTTTCAAAAGTGTAAACTGACAAAGTTCAATTTAGACCCCAACTAATTACAAAAAAATGAAATTAAAATAATAGGGTATGGAAAAGACAAAACTACCCTTCTAAAATCTGGATTAGACTATCCTTTTTTGAACAACCCAACTTCAAATGGGCTTATCTCACTTATACAAACTTGGAATCGAGCAAACTCAGCGGAGTTGGAAAGATAATTCCAAGATCTTTCCTACAGTGTCTGGAAGCACACCTAACACATCTTGAGATAGAAGTTATGGTCATTTGAAGTTGACCCAAAAAATTCAACTTAGCTTAACTTAATAAATTTCCAAATTTTTCATTCTTTCCTAAAATGACTCTTTCCAATTATATCTCTTTCTAGTTCTTTCAAATAGCGAGATGTTACACTATACGTATTATTCATTATGGGGTGGTTGTGATTGTGCTTGTGTTGATTGGATCGGGTCACATTCCGACACATACATTGGATCGCGTGTCACATTTCGACACATATATTGGAATGGGTGTCAAGCTCCGACACATACATTGGATCAGGTATCACGTTCCGAAACACTAACAATTTGGGTATGAGTTCTATGAGAGAACCACTTGTGATTATTATGTTCATGTCTACCTGTAATTGATATTGGGAAATTGTATGTTGCTCCTGAAATGCTAATTGAACTACGTATTTTGTATATGTGTGTTTACAGTGTTGTAATTTCCTACTTGTATTTCTCTTACTGAAGTAGTCGCGCGATCCTACCAATACACTGTGGTTGTGTACTGATATTGTATTTGCTTGTTCTTTGTTCAGTAAAAGGCATCTTCAGGCAGCTACTGACAGATCTCTGTTAGGAGATCACTGATCGAGGCCGGATTCAAGGGTGAGCAAGTGTTTCCAAGCTGCCATGGATCCTCTATTATTTAGTCCATTTTTTTCCAACTCAGACTCTATAGTTAGATTTATTTGTATATTAAGTTCCGGGGCTGCACCCCATTTCCTTAGACTTGTTGATTGGTAGAATTTTGGTACAATGACTTTCAGGTTCTAGGGGTTGACTTCCGCAATAGTTGTTTAAATTTTTTATTTAAAACCTTTGGAGTTTATGGGAACTCCGTTCCTATCGATCATTTAAACATGCTTCCATATCTTTAAATGCTTAGTCTTTCATTAAGTTGCTTAGTTGGGTTGTCGAAACGGTTCTCCCACCGGAGAGTTAGTGTAGGTGCCAATCACGGCAGGTTGGGTTGTGACATCGATAATTATTGTGAACTTATTATTTAGAATAATATGTCACTAGCTTTGCTTATATTGAAGTCTTTTCCCAAAAACTTGGACAACCTTGATTTCTTTTCTTTCTTAAAATCGTTATCATATGTCAGTTCTATAATATCTAAGGAAGGTTGAGTCTCAATATTATTGCATTAATGCATTCGTCTTAAGGAAGTCTTTAATATCACATCCAATGAATGGTTTTCTAGAATTTTTACTAAAGCCAACTTCTTCAATGAATGAACATTTGGTTGCTTGTGTTATAAATTTATGATACACTATTCGATAACCAATTCCCTAAATGGGATTGTCATCATAATGTACATCATCTCTCTTGAAAATTTTATTTATAGAACCATCCAAATCAGTCTTACTTACATTCCTCATCTTGAAGAATCTTCAGCATCTACATTATGTTGAGACGGAGTGCAATCTAGATCTTGTCTGACTCGCTTTCTCTTCTTACCTCTACCTTTTCCATCAGTCCCTTCAATAGTACTGCTTCTACTGAAATCTTTTTCCCATGGAATTGGAAACCTTTGCCATGCTTTCTTTAATACAACTATTATCACATGTCTCTTCTATAATATCTCGGGGGGGGGAGGGGGGGGGGAGGTTGTTTCTTTGGATTCTGGCATTCACTCCATTTTTCTCTTAACTGGGGAGTCTTTAATATCACATCCAAAGAAAGACTTTCTAGATTTTTTGCTAAAGTCAAATTATTCAATGAATCAACCTTTGGTTGCTTGTGTTTATATTTATCTCTTACATTTCTAATCTAGTGCCTAGAAATCATACCTTGTTATCAATACCAAGCAATCTATCCAAGCATTCTTTGATTTTCTTGGAGTTTTTATAATCTTTTCAACTTGAATTCCTTCACCTCCAACATATTATTTCTTAAGATAATTCCAAATTTCTTTTCGTGATGGGAGAAATATAAGTCTCTTTAAAATAGTTGTTGAGACAACAACAAACAAAGTTGCTTTCATCGTGGAATTCATAGATTTTCTTTTCCTTGTGACTCTTGATTTACGCTATGGTTGGATTATTTTGTAACAGATTCATTTGATAATCCTCTTCCACGACTTCCTTCCTAAAGATCAACGGTCTCAAAGTAATTTTCCGTTCTCACAACTCATAAATGGTAATTTTCATTTCTAAAAACAACATGAGTCATTCATGAAAAACAATTTTTGAAATCCATCTCTTCACTCAAAGGTCCCTTCAGAAAAATAGCTTTAGATCCCACCTATCAATTTTTCAAAGAAAATAAATGCAGGAAAATAACAATGGAAGAAAAGTTGCGGGCTAAATTATGTATTTCAATATAGAGCTTTATATTATTGATGACTAACAAAAGACATGTATTCACAGACTATATACCAAACTGAAATAGAAATCAACTCCTAATTACTAGGTATCTAGCTTAATAGAATTAATGCAACAGGAATATCTAAATCAAAGATTCAACATATATACAAAATATTCCAAGGCCTTAAATCTTGAACCTCGGATGTAAAGCTCTTAAACTTCTACCTTATTGTCTTGAAGGCACATCGAGAAAGCTTACAGAGTGTTCGTATCAGCTCTGTGATGCTCAAGACGAGCAAGACATCTGAAATCAGGATATATTCGAGGGTTGTTGTAGTCCACCAATTCAGTTGGTGGACTCACCACCTTATCTTTGTCTGGACAAAGAAAGAAAGCGAGTGATTTTCTAGGAGTCTTGTTGGTAACCACTACTCTATGCGACATACTTTTGTATCTACCGTTATACAGAGCATGCAAAAGGACAAATACCAAATATGTTATATTCAAGTTGTAAGTCTAAAAACTCATGATGTATATCATTGCCCGTCATGTGGAAATACATTATAATTTTTTTCAACAAAAAAATGTATTATTTGTTAAATTGATTATGTTTATATTATTTGTATGTAATACATAATACATTGGCTTGTTATATAGTGCTAGTTTGTAATTTTTCTTACCATAAATGTGTCGCCTATGTTAACCAAAAACGCATTAAAATTTGGACAAATGGAGTACCATTCGTTCTCCACAAAAACCTCAAGTCCTGACTTGAATTGAGGATGCATACATAAAACATTGAATTCAATAAATAGGATACATATTTTAATAAGATACAATGTTTTGTTGTATTCATTGTACTTTATGTGTCATAAATTATTATTTTTATGCAGATTCAATAAATATGATACATAAATTATTTGGATACAATAATTTTGATGTAATACAAATTAATATTACCTGAATCTCAAAAGAATCTTTAAATTAATAAATATTAATTTATCTATTAAATTATACATCTACAAATTAATAATATTTTGTAGTCTCACCTATATTAATTTAGTGAGTTTTACTATAGTTTCATTTTAAGAATAAAGTTATTTGTAGCTATATAATGAAATCTATCTAAGGAAAATCAATCGGAATTTTTTTTAAATATCTCTACTTATGATTATGCTATATTATGTGTAGATATGTCACATTCTATAACAAAATTATATCCCAATTTAAAGCAGTATGACACAATTCTTAGCAAACTGTTTGGACCCATTTTTGATAGTTTAAAGCTTTTTTTAAAAAAAAATCAAACTCTGATTTGATTCTATGGTAAAACATATCTTTAAAAATATTTCCGTTTTTTAAAATTTGCCTCAAAATATATGAAAACTCTCTGGCCAAAAAATTAAGCACTATTAAGATCTTCTCAGCAAACTGTTTAGACATATTTTTGATACTTGAGAACTTTTTAAGGAAATTTTTTCAAAATCTTTGGTCAAACATATCTTTAAAAGTATTTCCTTTTTTAAAATCTGATTCAAACAACATATGAACTTCTATCCAAATGTTGAGCATATTAAAGGTTGAAGGGCAATCATGCTCAAGTGGGAAAAATTCGTCTGTTGTTTCATTGGAAGACGATGAAGGATGGGAAACAGTTGGTCTAAAGAACAAGTCTGTAGTCACATGAACGCAAGACTTTGTTCCTTCAAACTTGAGTGCCATTATTGGGGTGTAGTTGAAGAGCCTTGTAAAAGTGAGAAGGAACAAAGCATCTACGATAGTTCAACCATGTTTGGTATTCCATCTTGATATTTCACACGAAGCTGTTCATAACATTCTAGATGCTCTCTGCCTATTTTTTGCCCCTGGGACACTCGAGGGATATAGAACTACCGTAGGAATGGTTGGAGTGGCTACTGCTAGGAAATCCATCAGCATACACGCACTTCCTAAAATGATGATTTTGCACCTGAAGCGGTTTTGTTATGGAAGCTAAGGAACTAATAAATTGCATAAACCTGTGCATTTTCCTCTTGAACTAGTGATAAGTCGTGAACTAGTTCAAGAGGAAAATGCACAGGTTTATGCAATTTGGTACTTCCATAGCTTCGATAACCAAACCGCTTCAGGTGTAAAATCATCATCTTAGGAAGTGCCTGTATGCTGATGCATTTCCTAGCAATAGCCACTCCAACCACTCCTACGGTAATCATATATCCTTCGAGTATCTCAGGGCAGAAAATAGGTGGAGAGCATCTTGAATGTTATGAATAGCTTCGCATGAAATATCAAGATGGAATGCGAAAAATGATTGAACTATCACAGAGGCTTTGTTCCCTCTCACTTTTACATGGCTCACCAACTACCCTCAATAATGGCACTCAAGTTTGAAAAACGAAGTCCTGAGTTCTTGTGACTACAAACTTCTTCTTTGGGCCAATAGTTTCCCATTCTTCATCGTCTTCCAATGAAACAACAGACGAATTTTTCCCACTTGAACCTGATTGCCCTTCAAGCTTTAGTATGCTTAAATTTTGGATAGAAGTTCATATGTTGTTTGAATAAGATTTTAAAAAAGGAAATACATTCAAAGATATTTTTGACTATAGATTTTGAAAATATTTCCTTTAAAAGTTCCCAAGTATCTGAAATGGGTCCGAACAGTTTGTTGAGAAGGGCTTAATAGTGCTTAATTTTGTGGCCAGAGAGTTTTCATATATTTTGAAGCAAATTTTAAAAAAGGAAAAAATTTAAAGATATGTTTGACCATAGATTTCAAATCAGAGTTTGAAAATTTTTCCTTAAAAAGCTTTGAAATATAAGAAATGGGTCCAAACAGTTTGCTAAGAATGGCTTAATAATGCTTAAAATTAAGGTATAATTTTGTTATAGAGTGTACATAGACATTTTACACATAATATATCATAATGATAGGTAGATATATTTAAATAATTTTTCCGATTGATTTTCCTTAGATATATTTCCTTATATAGCTACAAATAAATTTTATTCTTAAAATAATACTATAGTAAAACTCACTAAATTAATATAGGTGAGACTACAAAATATTATTAATTTGTAGATGTATAATTAGTAAATAAATTAATATTTATTAATTTAAAGAGTCTTTTGAGATTCAGGAAATGTTAATTTTTATTACATCAAAATTATTGTATCCTAATAATTTATTTATCAAATTTATTGAATTAACATAATAATAATAATTTATAATACATAAAGTATAATGAATACATCAAAACATTGTATCTTAATAATTATGTATCCTATTTACTGAATTCAATGTTTTATGTATTATGCCTCAATTCAAGTCAGGACTTCAGGTTTTTGTGGACTACGAGTCTCCATTCGTCCAAATCTTACTGCTTTTGTGATTAACATAGGTGACACATTTATGGTAAGAAAATTTACAAACTAGTACTATATAATAAGCTAATGTATTATGTATTACATACAAATAATATAAACATAATCAATTAAACAAATAATACATTTTTTGGTGAAAAACATTATAAGATCTTTCCACATGACGCGCAATGATATACATCATGAGTTCTTAGACTTACAAATTGAATATAACATATTTGGTGTTTGTCCTTCTGCAGGCCCTATCGAATGATAGATACAAAAGTTTCTTGCATAGAGAAGTGGTTAACAATAAGACTCCTAGAAAATCACTTGATTTCTTTCTTTGTCCTGGCAAAGATAAGGTGGTCAGTCCACCAACTGAATTGGTTGACTACAACAACCCTCGATTATATCCTGACTTCACATGGCCTGCTCTCCTTGAGTTTACACAAAAGCATCACAGAGCTGACATGAACACTCTTCAAGCTTTCTTGATTAGGCTTCAAGACAATAATGTTGAAGCTTAAGAGCTATACATATAAGTTTCAAGATTGAAGGCCTTGGAATATTTTGTATATATGTTGAATCTTTGATTTAGAACTACAAATATTCTTGTTCCAATAATTCTATTAAGTTCGACACCTAGTATTTAGGAGTTGATTTCTATTTCAGTTTGGTTTTTAGTCTGTAAATACATGTCTTTTGTTAGTCAATAATATAAAGTTTTTTAGTGCAATACATAATTTATCCTTCTACTTTCCTTCCATTGTTACTTTCCTGCATTTCTTTCTTTCAAAAACTTATAGGTGGGCTCTAGAGCTATTTTTCTGAAGGGAGCTTTGAGTGAAGAGATGGATTTCAAAAATAGTTTTTCATGAATAATTCATGTTGTTTTTAGTAATGAAAATTACGAATTATGAGTTGTGAGAATGGAAAATTTCTTGGACACCCTTGATCTTTTGGAAGGAAACAGTACAAGAGGATTATGAAATTAATTTGTTACAAAATAATCTCACCAAAGCGCAAATCAAGAGTCACAAGGAAAAGAAAATCATGAAGTCCACGACGAAAGCAACTCTGTTTGTTGTTGTGTCAACAACTATTTTAAAGAGAATTATATTTCTCCCATCACCAAAAGAAATTTGGAATTACCTTAAGAAAAAATATGTTGGAAGCGTAGGAATTCCAGTTGCAAAGAATAAAAGACTCCAAGAAAATCAATGAATGCTTGGTTTGATTGTTTGGTATTTATGGCAAGGTAAGATTTCTAGGCACTAGATCAAAAAGAGTGAGAGATAAATATAAACACAAGTAGCCAAAGGTTTCATTGAATATTTTGACTTTAGCAAAAAATCAAGAAAGTCGTTCTTTGGATGTGATATTAAAGACTCCCTTAATTAAGAAGAAATGGAGTGAATGTTTGAATCGTAAGAAACAACCTCCCCCAGATATTATAAAAGAGACATGTGATAATGATCATATTAAAGAAAAGAAGGCAAAGGTTTCCAATTCTATGGGAAAAGACTTAAGTAGAAGCAAAACTAGTGAAGGGACTGATGGAAAATGCAGAGGTAAGAAGAGAGAGCGAGTCGGACAAGATATAGATCGCACTGTGTCTCAGCATAGTGCAGATGCTGAAGATTTTGGACCAGCCTTTCTCCTTCTCTATATATGTTAGATAGTCTTTTTCCAATGAGACGTCTTGTTATATTCCACTAATGGGACTTGCATTTATTCACAGTAGACACATTTGTACTCATGACTTCCAGGTTATGGTATTGGTTCCATTGTATATAGCTCGAATTAGCAACGAACTTCGTCGTTAACCTTTGTTAAATTATTCATAGGTAACAAAATTTTATCAATAATTTGTGACTAAATAGGATTAGAAATGTATTTTGTTGTTTAGCTATAAAATTTATCAATTGCTAATTACCATTTTTAGTCAGTTCTTATGTGAACAAGACACTTTAGAAGAGCATGAAGTGGCTGCAACAAAAGGTTACCAAATAGACAAATTCCTTTTTGAAGAATCTTGATAAGCATCTACACTATGCTGAGACACAATGTAATCTAGATCTTGTCAAACTTGTTCTCCCATTTTCCATCAGTCCCTTCGCTAGCTCTGCTTCAGTTGAAGTGTTTTTCCATGGTCTTGGAGACCTTGCTTTCTTTTCTTTCTTACAGTGGTATCAAATATCTCTTCTATAATATCTGGGGAAGGTTGGTCTTAGGAATCTAGCATTCACTCTATTTTCTCTTAGGAGAGTCTTTATTATCACATCTAAAGAATGGCTTTCCGAACTTTTTTCTCAATCCAACTCTGTCAATGAATCCATCTTTTGTTGCTTCTATTTATATATATCACTAACCTTTTCTTATCTCACGGTTTGATAAAACAGTGCCCCCAGTTGGATTGTCATCATAACTTACATCATCTCTCCTACACTTTTTAACTGTAGAACTATCCAAAAATATCTCACTTAAGTTCCTCATGTTGGAATTTTCTATACATACAAAACATGTCACATAGAGTTAAGAGAAATCCAAGGATTTTATCAAGTTAAAATTACGATAGCTTAAGATATACCACCATCAGGATGATTCTTAAGCGATCTTCTCTTCTCATTTTTCTTATGTATCTGCTTCTCTAAATTTGGGCTACTTGGCAGGCCCACCAGTTGATGGCCATTTTTATCAATGGGAGAATTAGTAGTTGTTGGGATATATACTATTAACCATATCTTAAGATATATAATTTATTATAGAATAAATATTTATTCAGTTTTAATAGATCATATATTCGTTTATGGTGTCTGCTTACTTATATAGTAGATGATTTAGTGTGTAGACTTTTAGCTTATACACAAAGGATTAAATCAACAGTTCTTATAAGTATTAAGTTTTTTGTTCACAATCTAGGATAGAAATTGGACATGCCATCGGTATGATTGTACCACAAGATTTTATGTAATTTATCTTGATTATGGGAACGGTATAGGTTAAACTTCTTGTGTTAGTGCATTTTGTATGTATTGAACGGGACTGAGTAGAGATAGTTGTTTTAGATTGGCTGACAAAAACATATTCTCTAAACTATTAAATGTACTTATATTCTTAATCTTGATATAATTATTATGATCTATATATAAATTAATTATCATTTTGATTTATTAAAATATGAGATTCTGAGATGGGTAAATATGTTTGGTAGATTGGATGATAATAATATATATTGGTGAAATAATAAGTTTGTCGATGGAATCCATGTCTCGTTATAGAGATTGATTGATATGCCTTATTGAGAAGCTTATCAGTTTTCATCATGTCAAACCTTACAAGTGAATTTATGAATCCGACACATGAAATAAGTTAAGTAGTGCTTTAAAGGAAATTAATCATTGAATTAAATTCTTTAGTAATTTAATTTATTGATTAGTATCTGTAAACTTAACATGGAGAATTACATAAGTGTTTAATGGAGAATTTTGAAATATAAATAGAGGAGTGGAATTACGAATTTCTAGTGGAATGATTTGTAATTTATAATGGTAAGAATAATTTAAATTAATTATTTGGAATTATTTTTCTAATAGGAAGCCTCAATACTTAATTTTGTGGTCCCTATAGTGCCCATATTTACTAGAACTCAGAATCCTATTTCTAAGGAGAAAAGAAGAGACTAGCGTGAGTTTTTCTTTTAAAAAAGAAAAAAATCATGTATTTTTATGGTTAACGAAAATAGACTGTGTTTTGTTCTACTTTTTGGATTGGGAAGAAATCTCTATAAGTAGGGATTCTCTTAACCTAGAAAAAGATTGAATGTTTCTATTCATACTTGCCCACCCAAGTATTGAGAGAGTTTGGATGTGAATTTTAGATCATTGTAGAAGACTACATGTCTGTTGTGTATCTTTTGAATTCACTTGAAGATCTGTCTAACTTGGGAATTCGCTTGAAGGAAGATTTGTCTAACTTGTGAATTCACTTGAATGTATCTGCTCACGCTTCAAGATGTAATTCTTGACTGAAATTTCAACAAGTTTATGTGTTCTAGTATAATTGTATATGTTCTAGCATAAACAATTTGGTTATCTATTATTCATGTAAGCAGTAAGATTCTGACATGCTTCCGCTTTGCATATAATTTTCTAACAATTGGCATCAATAGCTAAGTTTGCATCTAAATAGATAGCCTAATCTAGTTATACATATTTGTTATTATGTACATGAGTATGTTTTTATTGTTCATATACACGTATAAAAAGGCATAAAAGGAAGTGCTATATTGCATGTGTCGGCGGCAGGTGTGTTCATATGGAATATGTAATATTTGTCAAATAATGGATACAGTTGACCTACATGTGCTTGTTCCGTTAGATTAGCCAAGAATAAGTTTTTTTTATAAAAATTTTTTATTTGTTTTGACGACAAAAGTGGATTGTTGAAAAATAGTTTTGAACAAAGAATTCCTTAATTTTTTGGAGTAGAAATTCTTGTACTATTTTGTTCACTTTGCCAAAACTTCAAAAGAAAAGGAGAAATATATACAATTCATGAAGTGACGGTAACATCCACTGGTGCCATCATTGTATTAGGATATTTTTCATTTTTTCTAATTTCTTTCTTTCTTTTATAATTATATGAGCTTTGATTTCTTACATATGCATGTATACTTTAAGAATTAATGATTGATAAATAATTCTTATGAAATTAATTATTTATTTGAAATCACGAAAAAAGTTCTCTTTCTATATATATAAGGTTATATTAATATATGAATTGAGAATTATGATTAATAAATAAGATACACTAAGGTGGTTTATTTATTTCAGTCATTAGAATAAACTCAATATAACATGTATAAATTGTCCTACATAAATATATACTAGTAAAATTTTGTTTACTCAAGTGGAGATTAAACTTTAGATATTAGTATCACTTAATTAATTCATGAGAATAGATGATATTAAAGGTTTTCACTGATATGAAAGGTAAAAATGTAATATCTTGAATTCTCGGGTACATTAATCGAGAGGACAATTTGCGATAAAAAGATGTTGTGTGTCTTAATCAAAGGAAAGACACATAGCATTATGCTCATGAGATAATTATTAAAGGATAATGAAATTTGAATCAAGTTGTTTTAATCTTTAACTATGCCTATAAAAACAGTTATTTGTCAAATTTGGTCATAATTTATGTGGTCATGAAATTTTTTGATCTCTGATTGACTTGAAATTTGATGGTTCCATTTAAAATCATTTAGATGAGTTTTAAGTAGTTTGTCAGATTAAAATTTGATTTGAATATGATAAGATCATTCTTTATATCGGTTATGTTTATGTCAAATTTGGAATATGATTGTACATGGTTATTTAACATGAATTGATGTGTGATAAGAATGTAGGTCATATTGTTTTAATTTCTCAAGATTCTTAAATCACTTGAATTAAAATTTGGTCATAGCGTTTGGAATAATTGTTTTTATAAACTTCAATTGAGCTGAAATTTTGTATGTTCATTGATAACGGCCTAGTAAGAAGTACTCATTGCTATGTGGTTATGATTTTAAACTCGTTCTTTGGAATTATAATGTGATTTAGTATGAATGAAATCCTTTATATCAATTTTATTTATGTTCTATGTATTACATGATTACACATGAAGAGTTAACATGAATTGATATATGATAAGGATAAGATCTGATTATTTTTCTTGAAATCGTTTGAATATGAATTTGATCATAGCTTTGGAGATAAATATTATTTTTGAACGCTGACTGATCTGAAATTCGGTATGCTCATTAGAAACGATCAAATAAAAAACACTCATTGTTATGAAGCGATTTGACAATTTGAGGTTGTTTAGATAATGTTTTTTTTTTCGGTGCGGAACTGGTAGTTGGTGAATTCATGAAAGTGGTAGTGTGGTAGATGGTAGTGTGGTAGATGGTAGTGTGGTAGGTGAGTATTTTATTTTAAAGATTTTATTATAACATTCTTTTGCTAAGTGTCTTAATCTTGATATCTCTTTAATATTATTTTTTGGTAGTGCTAAATTCATGGTAATATGTAATAATATTTATTGTAATATTCTTCCGATAGTTGTTTCAATTTGAATATTTCTTTAATATTATTTATGATATACTCTAGATATAACATATCTTGGGTTTTTTGGTACATATATAAATTTTCC